>PVJX010041237.1:0-14762 GCA_004027295.1 Dolichotis patagonum
ACTTGTGATCTTCTGGCCTCAGCCTCTGGAATCATAGGTGTGTGCCACCACGCTCAGCAGGAGAGGCTAATTTGTTTAAGGTCCCAAGGCCAGACTTGAAGCTGAGCTCAACCCCCGGTACCACCATGCCATTTCCCCAACTTGGATGACTGTGCTGCTCTGCTGGTGTCCCACACTGGCTCCAAAGCCCCTGCCTCAGCCTCAGGGCCAGCTTTTACCTGAAGCCACCTACTGGCATGGTGTGCCTGCCCGGCTTACCTGGCTGCACCTGCCACCCCAGAGGGCCCCTCCATGGCTGGCACTTGGACCCCAGGACCAGGCTAGGGTGGAGTGGTATCCCCAAGGCTCTTGGCCTGGCTTCCTGTCTAGACCTCTCGGGCAGGCCCTGGATTTAGCTTGCCGAGTTTGCCTGCCAGCTGTGCCAGCTCACATGGCTCAGTGCCCTGCGGTCGTCTAGCCCTCTCCAGTTTGCGGGTGGAAGCTGAGCAGCAGGGCCAGGAAACTGGATGGAGGGGAGACCCCGGAGGAGGCGAGACAAGAGCCCCTGCCGGGAGCCCTGTGCTCTGCAGGACTCACACTGGTCACCTTGGTTCAGGTGCTGAAGTCGGCCCTCAAGATCATGTCTCAAAAAACCAAAACCAATCAAAATATATCGCATACAAATTCCCTATGATGAGCATGATCGTTATATATTTTTAAAATGTACCAATAGGGGATATAGTTCAGCTGCATACGTACCTGCCTGGCAAGTGCAAGATCCTGAATTCGATCCCTGGTACAAAAACAAAAAACAAACAATTCTCCTATATAAAAGTACCAATAAATTTAATTAAAAACAAACAAACAAACAAAAACCAAACTGGGCATGGTAGCACACATCTGTAATCCAGGCACTTGGGAGGCTGAGGCAGGAGGATTGTCCCCAGTTCAAGGCAGCATGGATCACATAGTGAGTTCAAGAACAGCCTGAACTACACAGTGAGATCCTGTCTCAACCTTGATACCCCATTCCCCCGAAAAAAGCAAAATTAAAAAACCAAACCAAAACAAAACAAAATCCTAGAAACCAAAATACAGACTCTCCGTGTGTCTACAGGTTCTGTACCCAAGCCAACTGCAGACTGAACTGTGGACTGTGAGTTAGGCCTGGGGTTGTGTCTGTGCTGGAAATACATGGAGTGTTTCTGATCACTGTACCTTCAGTGATGCAGTGTGACAGCTCCTTATACAGCATTTACAGCATATGTGTTATTCTAAGAGATCTAGAGATGATCTCAAGTGTTACACCGGGTACATGTGGATTTTGTGCGAATGCAATACCGAGTGTACAGACACAGGGCCTTTGACACCCTCAGACTTCGGTATCTTGAGGGGTCCTGGAGCCAGTCCCACATGGAGTCTGAGGGATGACTATACCTGATGGAAGCACCTCCAAACTGTCCTGGCCATAGAGAACAAGGGGAGGTGGAGAAACGGGAACCTCCAGAGACGTAGAGCGTGCCCAGCCAACGTGCTGTGGGGGCCAGGGCCCTGGCCAGGAGCCTGTGGCTCATACTAGTGATAACTGACATTAGCAGAATACCTTTACTGTTTCAAAGCACAATTTTAACTTAATTTAATGTAAACATTTTTGAGAGAGGTCTTTGGGATAGGGCCTCTCTGTGTAGTTCAGGCTGCCCTTAAACTCACCTGGAAACACTTTAGAGTTATAAAAGATTTCAAACCGGGAGTGGTCATGTCTGCCTGTAATTCCAGCATTTGGGAGGCTGAGGCAGGAGGATCATTGCCAGTTTGAGACCAGCCTGGGCTACAAAGTGAGCTCAAGGCCAATTTGAACTGCATAGTGAGACCCTGTTTTATTTTATTTATTTATTTATTTGGTACCAGGGATCGAACTCACAACCATGAGCTTGCAAAGCAGGGGCTTATACCACTGAGCTAAATCCCCAGCCTGAGACCCTGTTTTAAAAAAGACAAAGAAACAAAAAAGATTCAGGTTGGTCTTGAACTCACTATGTAGCCCAGGCTGGCCTCAAGCCTGCAGTGATCCTCCTGCCTCAGCCTCCCAAGTTCTGGGATTACAGGCAAGCACCACATGCCTGGCTTATTTCTGTGGCACAGGGGAAGGAGTCTAGAGCCTCGAGTATGCTAAGCAAGTGCTCCACCACTGGGCTACACCTCCAGCCCCAGATTTCTATATTTGTCACTTACAGTTTGTTCTGTCCCCGGATCCTATCCAAATCCAAACCAGGCTCCTCACCTCAGTGGTGCTCAGAGCAGGTGCTACACCCCAGTTCTTCCAGGCTGGCTCTTCGGCCTCCCAAGTACTTACACTGCAGTCTCAGCCCCCACTCTCCTCACCGGGGTTCTGTCTCCTCCCTCTCCTCCAGCCCATTGGCTTTGTCCCTCTCTGAGCACTCAGGGTGACACAGACCACTGGACAGCCCTCGAGTGGCAGGCTGGATTCCGCCTGGATATGAGTTATCACTTGTAAACTGGTCTGCACCTTTTCTGGCAAGTGGACTGGGTCTTCTTGTCACCTGGTTCTGCCCTGGCACACGGTGGGTACTCAACCAGCAGTGGCTGGTGAACCACTGGTCCCTGGTCTTGCAGGGTGAAGCCTGTCTGTCCTGTCTCCTGTACCCAGTCTTCCTTCCTTCCTTCCTTCCTTCCTGATGGCTTTCTGGTCCTGATGCCCACCGAGGAGAAGACCCAGCAGAAGGGAGCACGACTCCCACTTCTGCAGTCCCTACTCCCGAGGAGCTCGGCGATTAACCAGCAGCGCCTCCAGACGCCCACAGAATCTGTATCCTAGCGACTTGGAAAAGTTGCCTTCCAGCCTCTGAGCTAATACTGGGGTGACACAGAGTGTGTGTGAAAGATGGCATGACACGGGGAAGTGGATTGTAGGGATGGTGCCATGGGTGAGTGAGCTGTGTGCAGACACGCTTGGGGGTGCTGTGTGTGGGTGTGTGGTGTATGTTCAGTTGAGTGTGAGTATACAGCAGTGTTGGTGTGTGAGTGTGTACTTGTGAGTGAGTGTATGATGCACCTCAGTGTGTATGTTGTGGGTGTGTGAGTGAATGGAGGCTTTTGTTAGTACACACGTGGGAGCTGAGAGTGCAGGGTGTGGGTTACAGGTGCATGTGGGTATGCGTGAAATGTGCACATGGGCACAGGTGTGTGCTGGGGAGAGGAGTGGTGCTCCTGGCTCACTGAAGAAGGACTCAGGACCCTCCTGGGGCCGAGGCAAGCGCTCTCGCTCCCTCCTCCCCTCTGTGTCCAAACCCTGCCCCCTCCTGCGAGCCCCCCACCCCATGCCAATGGGCACCTGCGCCTCTCACCAAGAGGTCTGGCTCCGTGTCTCGCTCTGCCCTTCACTGTCAAGAGCAGGAGAACCTCAGAGGATGCTGCAAAGTGCTCTTCACTCCTCCTGAGTCAGGTCTGGAACCTTGGGCGTCCGCAGGACCTCACAGCCAAGGTAGATGAGTCTGGCAACAGACGCCAAGTGACAGGAAACTGCTGACACAGTCTCCAGCTTGCACGAGCTCTGTGGAGGTGATGGATGATGAGTTTCCAAGTGAAATCAAATAGAAAGTCCATGCATAATACATCTTGATGGGAGCAGATTCTGATTTGCATCCCATTAAGCTGCTGAGGTCCCAGTGGCCCAGCTCTGCAGCTCGAGCTCCTCCAGGAGGAAGGACCAGAGCGAGGGCGGCTGTGCGGGCAGAGATGGGCCCTGCATGGTCAGGCCCTGCTAGTGTCCTGGGGGTGGCTCCCACCTGCTGCCCCTGGCCCATCTCAGGAGCCCCGAGCTTAGGTCTGGGTGGCTCTTGTCACCTCCTCTGTACCTCCACTGGCTCTTCACAGGCACGGTCCAAGGAGACCCCTGACTTCCTGGGGCTCTAGTCATGGCCGCCCTGCTCAGACGTCCCGGCAGGCCTCGGTCGTGCTGAGGGATGGTCCCTCCCCACGCCAGGTTGACTGATGCCCTTAAGCTCACTGGTTGCTCCCTGTAGTCCATGGGGAGGCACTGGCCAGTGGTGGGTGAGTTGGCCCTGGACAGGAGGTCCTGCAAGGCGCCTGCACCCTGCTCATGTGGCAGAGTGCGGGTGGGAGGGGCTTTCCCTTCTCAGGGCCCAGATTCGTACAGACTGTTTTGCAATTGTCTAGCACCTTAGGGCCCAGATGCTTTCTGGTCATTCCTCTCAACCACTGAGGCAGCACAGGGGATGCCTACGAACTGCCGGGGCACCATGGGCTGGTGTCCCTAATCTGTACAGACTTAGGCACGAGGGGATGATAGCCCAGTGTCACTGCAGTGATTGCTGGGCCAGGCCTCAGAGACAGAGCTGAACCAGAAGGCCCCATGCAATCATCTTCCAAAATGCTGCTTCACTGGGTGCTCACAGCACTCTGGCAGCTGAGGCAGGGCGATTGCTGTGAGTTTGAGGCCAGCCTGGGCTACAAAGTGAGCTCAAGGCCAGAAGTGAGTGCACAGCCTGAACTGCATAGTGAGACCCTGTCTCCAAAAACAAAACAAAACAAAACAAACAAACAAACAAAAAAACCTACTTCACATCCCAGTTTGCTTGGGATAGTAAAATGAGAACAGAAACAAAGTATGTTTTGTGAGAGGTGCGGCGCGCTTCTTTCTTTGGATGGCAAGGCCGTGGTCAGGTGCTGGAGATGGAATCCAGGACCTCATGCGCCCTCAGTGCAGGCTCTGCCACGGAGCTGGACCCAGTGTCTTGTGGGCTTTGAGAGTACTGTGTACGCTGTGAAACTTGAAGGTATAGCGTTAGTGCGCGCATAACTTACTAAGACGGTCCTTGCCAAAAGTGTAAAACTACTCTGTTGCTGGAACGGGAACATGTACTGATATGGCAGCTGCCCAGAGGTCCTGCCTTTTTGATTGATGCAAAAGTATGCTAAGTTCTGATACCAGGGATGTGGGCTATGAGTGTCTAGAAACTTCTCCAGCTTCCAGAGGGAGAGTGGACTTTCTTGGGTTCCTTTGCTATCTGTCCTGTTGGGAACATACATTGTTGCATCATTTCCAATAGGTTGGGTGAGGTTTCTTCAAAGACTTTTGTATTTCTGTCAAGAATTACCACAGTAATTATTCATCTTCTCCACCAGACAGACTCTTGGCTCAGATGGACAGGATTTTTTTTTGGTCTTTTTGAGACAGGGTCTCCCTATGCAGTTCAGGCTGGCCTTGAGCTCACTTTGTAGCCCAGGCTGGTCTCGAATTTACAAAGATCCTCCTGCTTTAGGGGTTACAGGTGTGCACCACCACACTTGGTTTGGACAGGATTTGTTGATCTGCTGTCGAGAGGCTCAATCCTAGGACATTTTGCGGTGGTTATTTTCCAAAGAGGACTGCAGTGTGTGCTATCACATTGCACTGATCCGTTTATGCGTCCACAGTTGAGGGCTGACTACTGCCCTGGAATCATGACAGACCTGCCTGTTCAGTCCACAGTGGACAGTGCGGCCTATTCTCTGGTTACAGCCACAATCACTTCGTCAGTCGGCTTTTACATTTCTTAACCAGCTTGTCATAATGTCTAGCAGTGTGCGTGTGACCCTAGATCAACCAGTGGAGAACTGGGTCCTGATTGAACTGCTCACTTTCTCCCTGTGACAGGTGACACATTGCTTTACCCATGTGCTGGTGCCCAAGCTGCCTCCACAGGCCCTGCAGGCTGGTTAGCTGCCCCCCTTGCATTTGCTGCTGGGTCTTTCTCCACTCTCCATAGTTTTTCTAACAGATTCAGCTGTTCAGTTTTCAGGTTTCCATGCAAAACTGCTCTGATTTTCACAGGCCCGCGAGGTTGCTATGATTCAGGCTGAAGCCTTGCCTGACTTTGCAGAGTGGTCTCTGTTGTCAGTGTGGATTACTCCCTTTCCACCTGAGAAGCGGGAGGTCCTGATACTGGTTCCATAGGCAGTTGCTCATTAATGCTGGGATGATCTGCGTACTGACCACTCTCAGACCTTTCTATAACACTGGGACTAGGTTAGAGTGCACAGCAAACAGCAGGAGTTGTTCAAACCTTGTGATCTCTGTTAAGGTGACTTTTTAATCTTTTAAAAGACTAGAGGGGACTAGATGGTTTCGCCAGCCTTTCTCTATCATCTTACTTTTCTGGATGGAGTCTGCTGGAATGAGGCAGTGTGGTGCTTTCAGGTAAACAAAGGCCTGGCCCCTCTCTCATCTGTGGGGAGTGATGGACAAGAGACCCTGCCTTACTGTCAGTTACTAGCCACGTCTGAGGTACCTCATCTTACTCAACTGTACAGTCCTAGCTCCAAACACAAAAACTCTGAAGACAGAAAGGCTCCCTTTAGAGAGAAGGGACTGGTGGGGAACTGCAACCTTATAGAACCAACTCAGAGGTTGCAAATCTCTGGACAGGGCTGGAATCTTTGCCTTTCCCCAATAAAACCTCCTAATTTCTTATGAGTAGGGTTTCAGTTTCCCCACCATTTGGGGGCAGGGTTTGAGACAGAGCTCACTGTACAGTGCAAGCTGGCCTTGAACACACAGCAATCCTCCTGCCTCAGCCTCCCAAGTATTGGGATCACAGGTGTGGACCACCACACTTGACTGCAGTGTATTTCTAATCATCGAACTGTGGTGCCGTGCTGTTTGAAAAAGATTTTCCTATATTATATAGTACTTTGTTGTTTACAAAATTGAAATAAAAAAAAGAACTTCCTATTTTCTAGGTGCAAATCAGAGAAAGCCGGACGTCAGCTGGGAGGGTAGAGCGATGTAGATTCAGTATCAGCTGGTCTCAGGGGCCCAGGGAAGAGCACCCCGTCTTTATCACAAGTTGTTAGTTCACAATTCAGGTCAGTTTACATTTCATCTTGGCAGAGTCCCTCTGCGCTGGGGAACAGAGTGGGGGACCGGCCAGGCTGTCAGGGAACCTGCTGGACTCGGATGACAGACCCGAGTAGCCCAGTGCAAAACACAGACCCTGGCCACATCCTGGCTTCAAAGACCGGAGAAGCCCCTCGGAGAGTAGAGTTCCAGTCTCTTGGTTCTGGAAGGCAGAGGTGATTTGTAGGGAGTAGGCAGTGCGCAGTGAGACCAGGAAAGAAGAAAACTAAAACCCTCGAGAAAAACAAAACGCTGGAACACAGACAGGATTCCCTGGGAGAGGAGGGGCTGGTGGGGAACTGCAACCTTACCCGGAGGACTTGGGCTGTGAAGCCAGCCGGGCGGTTCAGTGAACCTGTCAGTAACATGAACTTGGTTGCCGTATTTCTCAGCTCAGGCTCATGCATTATTTACCTGGCGTAAGTAAACCTGCTTCTCCCACTGTTGCTGGGGAAACCACTTTGATTTATTGAGTTCTCCTGCACCCTCTAACAAAATCGCTCCCAAGTGGGAGGGAGGGAGGGTGCCAGTCCAGGTCTCAGGAGCTTGGGGCGTGGGTCCTCAGAAAGGGGGGGCACCTGCAAAGAGTGCTGATGTCAGCCTGGGAGCCCCCAGGTTGTCACTTCCAGCTCCTGTGTGGCCCCACTCTCTGCTGCAACCCCAGGAAGAGGAAAGAGTGCTAAGCAAATCCCCAGGGCACAGCATGCCTTTTGGCCCCCACCCCCACCTCCACGCCATCTCTGCTGGCTGCAGAGATAGCATCAGTCTGTGCCGGGAATGAGGGAGTCAGGTTCCCCCAGAGCCTGGGAAGCTGGCCCTACTGTCCACACACGCAAGGCAGCGGGCCTTGATCCCAGATTGGCTTTGCTCAGGGACCCCCGGCTGAGACCTCAGTGCCCTTCTTTAGGGTCTGAATTCAAGCAGGTCGGGGCCTCCCTGAGTCCACGCCAGGCCCTCCGCCCTCGCCCTTCGAGGCCTCGGCTTCTCTCCCTCAACAGCCAGATGCAGTCAGTGCCCAGCTCCCTGCCTCCTCCTCACTGCCATCCATTTTTCTTCTCCCCTTTGGTCTCTTTGTGGCTCCTCTGGCCTCTCAGCATTGCATCTTTCCTTCGGGAGTGGGCTGCAGGAGGAGCAGGGGCTGCTCATGCCCTTTGTCCTCAGACCTGGGTCCTGGCTGTGGCTGCCAGCTTGGTCCTCTGTCTGGCTTTGTGATCTGTCCCTCTGCCCACCCAGTGCTCTCACACAGCCTTTTCTGCTTCTCCTAAAACCTGCGCAGGGAGGAGGCATCTTCCCGGCAGCCTCAGGGGTCAGCAGTTTGTTCACAGCCTTCTGTGCATTCACAAATTACTTTGATGACAGCTATGAATAGATAAAAAAACATAAGACATGTTTAAAAAATTGTTTTCCTAGGAATCAGTAATGTAAATACTTTTTGTAACACCTTTCTAGATTTTTTCTTTTTTTTTTTGTCCTCCCAGGGCTACTTTGTTATATTCAAGCCTATGTTTAAATCTGTACTTAGCTACTATTGAGGTTAAAATACAGGTGTTAATTACATTTCTAGCTTCTCTGCTTTGCCATTAGGTGCTAAATCTCCTCAAGTGACGCTGCTGGCCTCCGCTTAAGCCGCTCCACCTGCTCCAGGACTGCCTGTCTTTTTGCTTTCAGGCCAGGCTGTGTGGCCCCGAAATCTATGCGTGGCCTTGTGCCTGCCCCCTGATCTCCTGACTTCATCCATGCACAGTTTTCCCCAAGGGGCAAATGTTCCAAACCAGCTTCTGTATGGGACTTCTAATTCCTCCAGACCGAACAGTAAATCATCACAGAAGTATGGGCCCTGTCACAAACCTCTTTTGGCAGCAAGCGCTCTTCTGAGAGGCGTAAGGAGGAATTCCTCCCTGAGCGTGGGCCCAGTCGGAAGTGGAGCAGAGTTTTCGTCCCCCCCCCCCCATTTTTCTGTACTGGGTATTGAGTCCAGGGCCTCTGCACTGAGCTATATCCCTACCTCCCCAGCTCTTTTTATTTTTCATTCTGAGACAGAGTCTCACTAAGTCACTAACTTGTGCAGGCTAAGCTCAAACACCCAACTCTCCTGCCTCAGCCTCCCAGAGTTCTGTGATTACAAGGGTACCCTGGGGTGCCTGGCTATGATCAGGTCTCTAGGCCAGGGGTTCTGACCCCAGGGTGTGCATCGGAAGCAGGCTCTAGCCCAGAGTTTCTCATCAGGGGTCTGGGTGCAGCCTCAGTGTCTGCACCCCTAACAAATTTCTGGGGGTGCTGGAGCATCCTGTATGGTCACTTGTCCAGGGGGAATGGTCAGTGAAGGACTGGGCAGCAAGAGCTCGGTGAGTCCAAGGCCCAAATAGGTGGGCTGGTGCAGCTCCATGGCAGGGCACACTTGCTTCTCGTGGGCCCAGTCCCTGCATGGGGCAGGGGTGGGGAAGGGGCCAGTGTGGCTGCAGGGTAGGGAAGAAGGGACCGAAGAGGGGTGAGGGCCCAGCCACACACAGCAGAGATGCAGGTGTTGAGGGGTGTGGGGGTAAAACAACCCGATCTGCTTTCTTTGTGCAGTTGTATTTCATTTTATTCTCTTCTTAGTTACTGTTCTCTGAGCTATGCTCTCTCCCTCTTTCTTTCTTTCTTTTTTAGGCAAGGGCTTACTGTGCAGCCCAGTCTGGCCTTGAATTTGGAATCCTCCTGCCTCAGCCTTTCAAGCACTAGGACTGTAGGTGTGTGCCATCACCCCTGGCTTCTCTTTTTTCTTTTTTTCTTTCTCTTTTTTTTTTTTGAAAAGGGGATCAGGCTGTGCTGGCCCGTAACCCCTGTGCTCTTTCAATCCTCCTGCCACAGCCTCCTGAGCACCCCTGTGTCGGGCTATCTCTGTGTCTGTGCTTTCTATGGCCCCAGCCCCTTCCACGTAACAGAAGGGGCTGGATAAACTTTTGACACCCAGATCTCACTTAATCCTCCTAATGGCACAGTGAAGTAGGGACCACCGTGGACCCATTTCAGAGATAAGGAACACCTCTGGGGTGACCTTTGCTAGCGGGAGCAGAGCTCTACATCTCTGGCCTACACAGCTTTCTCTGCTCCCTGCGGTATTTTCAGGCACTAGGAACAACTGTAAAGCACTCACAGCTGCTGTTGCCTTTATTTTACTGTTTTCTGATTTTTATCTTTTTGCAGGGTGAGGATGGAACCCAGGGCCTCAAGCACGATAGACAAGCGCCATACCATGAAATGACACCCAGCCCCTGCCCCTACCTATCGGTCATTTAAAATGATGAGGAAACCGAGGCTCAGCCAGGCAGCTGGCTGCAGAAGAAGAGTAATGCCTAGATCTCTTTTTTTTTTTGGTACCGGGGATTGAACTCACAACCTCACAATTGCCAGGCAGGCCCTTAAGCCACTGAGCTAAATCCCCAGCTCCTACCTAGATCTCTTGAATCCAGATCTATTCACACAGCAGGAGCCAGGAGTGCTCTGAGGTGAAGTCTTCCGCCTGCAGGGCTGAACTGGGCAGACAAAGAAGTCCCGGGAGGAGCAGCCCGCCTGGCAGGTGTGAGGGTGCGGCTGTTGCCCTGCCCTGCAAAGATGAGCTGATAGCTTTGTCCTCCAGGGCCGGTCTCCCTCCCGGCTGGGCTGGGTGAGGGCGGCAGCTGGGCTCCTGGACCTGGAGGTGCCAAAGGGCAGTCATTGAAAGGAAGGCTCGTCCTCCCTCCAGGGCGAAAGCTGATCCTATAAACATGCGGCTTTATCTCTGATCTGCTGGGTCCTGGGAGCTGCTTTCTGCCAGGCAGGGCTCCTGGGAGAGGGCGGCCCAAACCTCGGGGCAGCTTCACCCTGCTGAACAGATGGCACAGGAGGGAGCGGGGACCCAACAATGGCCCCAGCCTGGGACCCAGACACCAAATTCCAGGCCTAGAGGACTTCCCAGGTTCCAAATAGATTTCTGGGGATGTTTGCGATCTTTGGTTTTGGGCTTTAAAAGCAGTTCCTTTCTAGATATAGGAAAATAATAGCATGCATAATTTAAAAGCTCCGAATGCCTTCAAATTAAAAGTACATAAGGGCAAGGGATATAGCTTAGTGGCACAGTGCCTGCCTGACAAACATGAGGTCCTAAGTTTGAGTCCTGCTACCCCTCAAATCCCCCCAAAATTGAAAGCATATAAAGGGCCTGGAGAGCCCTAAGTGTGAGATGACTGATGGACGGAGTGCCCTTCAGTTTCTTCCAGTCAGCTGATTTGATTGGCTCTGTGTTTCTGTGTTTCCAGGGACCTTGATATTTTGTTGTTGTTGTCCTGGAGAGTAGTTCACATTAAGCCCTGAGTTTTTTAAAAAAAACTCATGTCGATTATTAAGTAAAATTTCTCTCCATTCAGTGGCTCTGTATTTTCTGATTAGACTCAGGTTGTGGTTTTGAGGGGTCCTGTGGCCTCCTCAGAGAGGCCTGAAGAGGTGGCGCTGTGGGCCGTGGTCCCTCGCTGGGTGCAGTTCAGGCTGCCCTTGAGTTCACTTTCTTTCTTTCTTTTTTTTTTTCAAATCCATTTTATTTCAAGGAAAAAAAGAAGAAGAAGAAAATTAAAACAGAATTTCAAAACACATCAATCAGGGGGCAACAATAGTACATACAATGTGCAATGTCATCCCCAAATCATTCATCCAGAACACATCTGCTTACAATTGTCCGAACCACACCAGCACACATCTTTCTCTTCAGTGAACTCAGAGAAATCAGTATATAACTATCTTAACTATTTTTTATGTACATGTACATATACATACACATATCCTTTCTCAGAGTACTGTAGTTTTTCAATGGAGAGGTCTTTTACATTCTTCATTAGATTGATTCCTAGGTATTTAAATTTTTTGGATGCTATTGTAGAAGGTGTTATTTTCCTGATTTCTCTCTGTGAGTTTGTTACTCGTGTACAAGAAGGCTATTGATTTTTTTTTTTTTTTTTGGCAGTACCAGGGAACGAATGCATGACCTTGCGCTTGCCAGGCAGGTGCTTATGCCACTGAGCTAAATCCCTAGCCTGGCTATTGATTTTTGAGTGTTGACTTTGTATCCAGCTATGTTACTGAATTTGCTTATTAAATCTAGAAGTCTATTGGTAAAGTTTTTGGGGTCGTCTATGTAGAGTATCATGTCATCTACAAATAACAATAGTTTAACATCTTCCTTTCTTATCATTATTCCTTTTATTTCTTTCTCCCTCTCTTTTTTTTTTTTTTTGTGCCAGGGATCAAACTCACAACCTCACATTTGCCAAGCAAGCACTTACGCCACTGAGCTAAACCCCTGGCCCCTTATTTCTTTCTCTTGTCTAATTGCTTTGGCTAAAGTTTCCAGGACTATGTTGAATAAGAGTGAACACAGTGGACATTTTTATCATGTTCATGATTTTAGAGAGAAACCTTCTAGTTTTTATCTATTTAGTATGATTTTGGGGGTTGGTTTGTCATAGATGGCTTTTATCAGATTGAGATAAAGACCATCTATTCCAGTTTTCTATAGGTTTTTTTTAAAATCATGAATGGGTGCTGGACTTTGTCAAAAGCTTTTTTTGCATCTACTGAGCTGATCATATGATTTTTGTCCTTGGCTCTGCTAGTATTATGTATTACACTTATGGATTTATGTATGTTGAACCATCCTTGCATCCTTGGGATGAATCCCACTTGATCATGGTATACAATCTTCTTGACAATTTGCTGCATTCTGTTTGCCAATATCTTATTGAGAATTTTTGCATCAGTGTTCACTAGGGAAATTGGCTTGTAATTCTCTTTCTTTTTTTTTTTTTTTTTTTACTGGGGATCGAACCCCCAGTACATCAAATATGACCTTGTGCTTGCAAGGCAGGTGCTTATGCTGCTGAGCTAAATCCCTAGCCCGTAATTCTCTTTCTCGGTTGGGTCCTTCTCTGGTTTTGGTATCAGAATTTGCTTTCAGGAATGAATTTGGAAGTACTGCTTCCCTTTCAATTTCGTTAAAGAGCCTGAGAAGTAGTGGTGTTAAGTCTTCTCTAGATTTCTTGTATAATTTAGCAGTGAATCTGTCAGATCCTGGGCTTTGCGCTGGTAGATTTTTAATTACATCTTTGATTTCATTGATTGATATTAGTTTATTTATTTATTTTTATTTTTTTATTTCATTTTAAAAGGGGGTAAAATTAAACACAACAAAACAGAGCAGAACAGGACATAAGAAAGCATAAATTTCAAAGCTAGACAACCAGAGATCTTCACTATCTGTCATATTGTCTCTTGTTTTCTTCCAAATGGTTGTCCTTATCTTTGCATATGGGGAGCTCATACTAAATAACACAGCCAATCTTTTCACAAGATGTGTAGTTCACTGGCTCCCACTTACTAGGCAGGGGGAGGGGGAGGGGGGACACAGGGTGGGGGGACAAGACGACGGATATTAGTTTATTTAGGATTTTTATATCTTTTTGATTCAGCTTTGGTAATTCATATGTATCTAGGAATATGTCCATTTCTTCTGTTTTCCATCTTATTGGAATTCAAGTTTTCAAAGTAGATGTAGATGATCTTCTGGATTTCTGCAGGGTCTGTTGTGATTTCACTCTTTTCATTCCTAATTGCATGAATTTGAATCTTTCCTTTTTTGATAAGATTGGCTAAGGATTGGTCAATTTTATGTATCTTTATTAATCTTTCAAAGAGCCAACTCTTTAATTCATTGATTCTTTGATTTTTTTTTTTTGTTAGTCTCCAGTGTGTTAATTTCTGCTCTGATCTTTATTTCCTCCCTCATATGAGCTTTTGGCTTACTCTGCTCTTCTTTTTCTAGAAGTTTGAGGTTCAACATTAAATTGCTTATATGTGTGTTTGCTCTATTTTCCTGATATAGCTATTTACTGCTATAAATTTCCCTGTTAAGACTGCTTTCATTGTGTCCCACAAGTTCTGGTACATTGTATTATCATTCAACTGTAAAAACTGTTTAATTTCTTCTTTAATTTCATCTGTGACCCATTGGTTGTTCAGTAGGGTGCTATTTAATTTCCATGTGTTTATGAAGTTCTTGTGGTTTCTTTTGCCATGGATTTCCAATCTGAGCTCACTTTGTAGCCAAGGCTAGTGTCAGACTTGCAGTGATCCTCCTGCCTCAGTCTCGTGAGTGCTGAGATTACAGGTATGTGCCAGCATGCCTGGCTCCTCCTTATTTATTTACCATTTGACTATTCACTGTTTGGAAGAGCTTCCCCAATCAGGAGCCTAGCCTAGGTCCCCAATCTCCCAAATGAGTGTATGACAAAGGCTTAAATAAATGAGACGAGTGGTATGATTTTAGGGCTCCAAGAGGATCAAAACTCTTCTTTAGAGTTTGAGACTCTGAGGGCTAAGACAGGGAATGTCTCTGGGCAGCCCATATTTACTATTTTTGTCAAACAACACAGGGAACTGAACAGACCTTGGGAATGGTTCAAGGACTTTGCAAGTAACAAATTATGTTAACAAGGAGAAGTATTTTAGAAGATCTCAATGTTGCATTTCACTACGGGGTGAAATGCTTGCGGCTACAGTCTTTATGTAGTTAACTGGAGATGGAGCCAGGTATCCTCAGCCATTCGCTTGCCCCTGCCATGCAGCAGCCCTGCACGTGTGTTCAATTTCCAGTTTCAGTGGCTCCCAACACTTCCCCTTACCTTTTCACATATGCATGTGGATGGATGGGCAGATATTAATATGAATTCATACATTTTTATTTTATTCATGGGTTATATTTCATTATTATTATAATCTATTTTACTGCTCAAAATACCACAGATTTGGCTGGTCACTCTGGCATGATTATGCTTGGGTATCCTCCTGACTTAGTCTT
>PVJX010041238.1:0-14761 GCA_004027295.1 Dolichotis patagonum
TGACACTAGAGGGCCCCACTAAGATATCACAATGTTATATTGTCACCCTAGAGTGCCATTTTGTGAACTCATGATGCCCAGTTGGAACATCACCATTCCCCATGATAGCAAAGCAACTCCCCAGTGATGAGCTCATATTGCCTAATTATAGCAGCACAATTAACATTTATGACATCACAATTCCAAATTGCAACATCACGGTGACCTCTTATGACATCATACTTCCACATTATGGCATTGCAATGTCCCATTGTGACACCACCCCGCCCTATTTTGACATCCTGATGTCCTCTTCGTGAATTGTCAATACACCATTATGACCAGACAATACCTCATTGATGTTACAGTTTTCTTTTGTGACATCATAAACTCCCAGTGGTACACAAGTGCCCATGATGACATCAGAGTCCCAATTATAGCGCCACAATTCCTTTTTTTCACAGGGAAGTGCTTCACTGTCACATCAAGGTGTCTTGTGTTGACATTAGCTTGCCCCATAGTGACATCATCATTTCCACTGTGACACCACAATTACCCTATTAAGTCCTCACATTCCCCTCATTAGTGCAGCACAATCAACCTTTATGATACTATAATTTCCCACTGTGACAACATAGTTGCACATTATGAAATCACTGTACCAAATATGGCATCAAAATATCCCATTGTGACATCATCATGCCTTATTTTGAATTCACACATCCTATTTTGGTATCACAACATCAAATTGTGATATCATAGTTCTACATATGACTGCAGAATTCCCCATCATGATATCATAATCGTCCATTACAGCATCAAAATAAACCCCTGTGACATCACAGTTCTCCAGTGATAACACTGGATGCGCCATTGTCACAGAATAACTCTCCCCTGTGACATCAAAGCACCCTATTGTGACACCACTGCACCCCATGATGACATACTTTTTACTGTTACTTCACAATTCCCCATTATGACCTCACATTGCCCTGGTTATCATCTCAGTGTCCCCATTATGGTACCGTGCCATTCCTTTATGCAGTCACTATGCCCCACTGTGACTTCTAAATTCCCTATTGTGATAACAAAAATCCCATTCTGACAGCACAATTCTCTGCTGTGCCATCAGAATACCTCCATTAGGATCTCACTCTTCCCCCATTCTGACTTTATAAAGCCACATCATTAGCTCATAATTTCCATTTTGATCAGATAGTGCTCTTTTAGGGCCCCATCACAACCTATGTTTACCTTAATTATCATTAGAAGCTCTTTGAAGGGACCCTGTTACACTTATTACATCTTCAGGCCCAGAAAAAGTACTGGATTGAGAGTTCTAAGATTTATGGTTCAGCTTGTTTCTGCTAACAAATGCCTTCACTTGAATGTAACATTGGTTTTTCAGGCATTTCAGAACTCTTTTCCAGTCTCAAGATATTGGAAGTATTGTAATATTTTTATCTATGTCTTTTAATACTTGGTTCACACACACACAAAACCAGATGCCAGTTTGATATTTCTTTAATTTTCCTTCCTTTCTTTTCTTTTCCTATTCCTGCTGTGACATCACCATGTACTAATGTGACGTCATAACACCCTACTGTGACCTCGTATGCTGCCAATGTGACATCACAATTCACAATAAAGTTCTCACAATTCTCATCATGACATTTAAATTTTCTTACGAATTTAGAATTGCAAATTGTGGCACCATAATGATGGATATGACATCACGGTATCACAATATAGCATCATGCTAGGCCTTTGTGACATTATAATGCCCTATTGTGACATGTGTTCTATTGTGACCTCGCAACTCTCATTTGGACTTTACAATTTCCCTTGGTGACATCACAATTGCCCACTGTGATATCACCAGGAATATTGTGACACCTCAGTGCCCAATAAGCAATCAAAATGTTGTATTGTCACGCTAGAGTGCCATTTTGTGAACTCATGATGCCCAGTTGGAACATCACCATTCCCCATGATAGCAAAACATCTCCCCAATGATGAGCTCATGTTGCCTAATTATAGCAGCACAATTAACCTTTATGAAATCACAATTCCCAATTACAACCTCACAGTGACCAGTTATGACATCATAGTTCCACAATATGGCATTGCAATGCCCCATTGTGACGCCACCTGGCTCTATTTTGACATCATGATGTCCTCTTCGTGACTTCTCTATACTCCATTATGACCAGAGAATTCCTCATTGATATTACAGTTTTCCTTTGTGACTTCACAACCTCCCAGCTTGACACAAGTGCACATGATGACATCACAGTCCCCATTATAGCGTTACAATTCGTTTTTTTCACAGGGTAATGCTTCACTATCACATCAAGGTGCCTTGTGGTGACATTAGCTTGGCCCATTGTGACATCATCATTTCCACTGTGACACCACAATTACCCTATTAAGTGCTCACATTGCCCTCATTAGTGCAGCACAATCAATCTTTATGATACTACAATTTCCCACTGTGACAACATAGTTGCACATTATGACATCACTGTACCAAATATGGCATCAAAATATCCCTTTGTGACATCATCATGCCTTATGTTGAATTCACACATCCTATTTTGGTATCACAACCTCCCACTGTGACATCATACTCCTCCATATGACTGAAGAATTCCCCATCATGATATCATATTCGTCCATTACAGCATCAAAATAAACCCTTGTGACATCACAGATCTCCAGTGATAACACTGGATGCACCATTGTGACAGAACAACTCTCCCCTGTGACATCACAGCAACCTATTGTGACACCACTGCACCCCATGATGACATACTTTTTACTGTTTCTTCACAGTTCCCCATTAAGATCTCACATTGCCCTGGTTATCATCTCAGTGTCCCCATTATGGTACCGTGCCTTTCCTTTATGCTATCATGATGTGCCACTGTGACCTTCAAATTCCCTATTGTGATATCAAATATCCCATTATGACATCACAATTCTCTGCTCTGCCATCAGGATTCCCCCATTAGGATCTCAAACTTCCCATATTCTGACATTATAAAGCCACATCATTAGCTCATAAGTTCCATTTTGATCACATAATGCTCCATTACGGCCCCATCACAAACAATGTTTACCTTAATTATGAATAGAAGATCTTCGAGGGCACCCTACTACACTTCATACAGCTGCCAGCCAAAAAAAGGCCTGGATTCAGAGTTCAAAGATTTATGGTTCAACTTCTGTCTGTTAACAAATACATTCACTTGAATGTAACATTTGCTTTTTCAGGCATTTAAGAACTCTTTTCCAGTCTCAAGATCATGGGACAATTGGAATTTTCTTATCTATTTCTTTTAATACTAGGTTCACACACACAGAAAACCAGATACCACTTTGATATATTTCGCTTTTCTTCTTTTCCTTTCTTTTCCTATATCTGCTCTGACATCACCATGTCCTACAGTGACACAATAATGCCCAATTGTGACCTTGCATAGTGCCAATTTGACATCACAATTCACAATTAAGACCTCACAATTGTCATCATGACATTTAAATTATCTTACAACCTCAAAATTGCCAATTGTGACACCCTAATGATGGACATGACATCACGGTATCACATTATAGCATCATGCTATGCCTTTGTGGCATTATAATGCCCTATTGTGATATGTGTTCTATTGTGATCTCGAAACTCTCCTTTTGACTTTACAATTTCCCTTGGTGACATCACAATTTTCCACTGTGATATCACCAGGACCACTGTGAAATCACAGTGCCCCACTAAGATATCACAATATTGTACTGTCTACCTAAAGTGCCATTTTGTGAAATCATGATGCCCAGTTGGAACATCACCATTCCCCATGATAGCAAAACAACTCCCCAATGATGAGATCATGTTGCCTAATTATAGCAGCACAATTAACCTCTATGACATCACAATTCCCAATTGCAACATCACAGTGACCTGTTATGACATCACAGTTCCACATTATGGCATTGCAATGACCAATTGTGACACCACCCTGCACTATTTTGACATCATGAGGTCCTCTTCGTGACTTGTTAATACCCCATTATGACCAGACAATTCCTCATTGATGTTACAGTTTTCTTTTGTGACATCATAATGCACTATTATGACCTGTGTTCTATTGTGACCTCGCAACTCCCGGTATGACATTGCAATTTTCCTTTGAGATATCGCGATTGCTCACTGTGATATCACAATTGCCCACTGTGATATCACCATTACAATTGTAACATCACAGTGACGCAGTATGATATCACAATACTGTATTGTCACCCAATAATGCCATATTGTTACCTCATGATGCCCAGTTGGAAAGTCACAATTCCCTCTTTTAGCAAAACTACTCCTAAAATATGAGCACATGTTGCCTAATTATAACAGCACAATTAACCATTATGACATCACAATTCCAAACGGTGGAATCACAGTGACATGTTATGACATCATAGTTCCACATTATGGCAGAGCAGTACCCCGTTGTGACAGCAGACTACCCTATGTTGACTTGAAGATACCCTCATCATGACGTGTCAATTCCCCATTATGACCAGAGAAATTTCTATGGAAGTTACAGTTTTCTTTTGTGACATCATAACTGACAAATTGACACAAGTGCTCATTGTGACATCACAGTCCCCATTATTCCTTCACAATTCCCCTTTTTCACAGCGTAATGATTCACTTTCACCTCAAGGTGCCCTGTGGTGACACTAGCTTCGCCCATTGTGACAGCATCATTTCGAGGGTGACACCACAATTACCTTATTATGACCTCACAGTGCCCTCATTAGAGCGGCACAATCAACCTTTATGATACCACAATTCCCCACTGTGACAACATAGTTGCACATTATTACATCACTGTACCAAATATGGCATCAAAATATTCCATTGTGGAATCATCATGCCTCATTGTGACTTCACACATCCTATTGTGGAATCACAGCACCCCATGGTGACATCATAGCTCTCCATATGACTTCAGAATTCCCCCTCATGATATCATAATCATCCATTACAGCAGGACCAGAAACCCTTGTCAAAACACAGTTCTCCAGTGACAACAGTAGATGCATCCTTGTGACAGAACAACACTCCACTGTGGCATCACAGCTCCCTATTGCGATACCACTGTACCCCAGGATGCATGTTTTACACTGTTACTTCACAATTCCCCATTATGATCTCATATTGGTCTCGTTATGATCTCTGTGTCCTCATTATGGTATCATGGCATTCATTTACGCTGTCACTGTGCCCCACTGTGACATCCAAAGTCCCTATTGTGATATCAAATATCCCATTATGACATCAAAATTCTCTGCAGTGCAATCAGGTAACCCCCATTAGGATCTCACTCTTCCCCCTGTCTGACTTTATGAAGCCACATCATGAGCTCATAATTTTCATTTTGATAACATAATGCTCCAATAATGCCCCATCACAACCTATGTTTACCTTAGTTATGATTAGAAGATCTACGAAGGCACCCTACAACCCTTCATGCAGCTCCAGGCCCACAAAAAGTACTGGATTCAGAGTTCTAAGATTTATGTTTCAATTTGTTTCTCCTAACAAATGAGTTTTCTTGAATGTAACATTTGCTTTTTCAGGCATTTAAGAAATCTTTTCCAGTCTTAAGATAGTGGAAAAATTGTAATTTTTTTATCTATTTCTTTTAATACTAGGCTCACACACACAAAAAGCCAGATACCAGTTTGATATTTCTTTCCTTTTCCTTCTTTTCTTTTCATTTTCCTGCTGTGACATCGTCATGTCCTACTCTGACATGATAACACCCGATTGGGACCTCATATAGTGCCAATATGACATCACAATTCAAATTTCTGATCTAACAATTCTCATCATGACATTTAAATCATCTTACAACATCACAATTGACAATTGCGACATCACAATAATGGATATGACATCATGGTATCACATTATAACATCATGCTATGCATTTGTGTCATCATAATGCACTATTGTGACATGTTTTCTGTTTTTACACCCCAATTCACATTATGACATTAAAATTTGTTTTGTGACATCATGATTGCCCACTGTGACATAACAATTGCCCACTGTGATATCACCAGGACCATTGTCACATCACAGTGCCCCACTATGATATCACAATTCTGTATTGTCACCCAAGAATGCCTTACTGTTACCTCATGATGCCCAGTGGGAACATCACAATTGCATATTATTGAGAAACATCTCCCTGATTATGAGCTCCTGTTCTATAATTATAGCAGCACAATTAACCTTTATGACATCACAATTCCCAATTGTGACAACACAGTGACATGTTACGACAGCATAGCTCCACATTATGGCATTACAATACCCCATTGTAACACCACCCTGCCCTATTTTGACATCATGATACCCACATCAGGAATTATCAATTCCCCATTACGAACAGACAATTCTGCATTGATGTTACAGCTTTCTCTTGTGACCTCATAACTGCCCAGTGTGACACAAGTGCCCATGATGACATCAAAATCCCCATTATAGCATCACAATTCCTTTTTTTTTCCACAGTATAATGACTCGCTGTCACCTAAAGTTGCACTGTGGTGACACTAACTTGGCCCATTCTGACAGCATGATTTCCAGTGTGAAACCACAATTACCCTAATATGACCTCACATTGCCCTCATTAGAGCAGCACAATCAACATTTATGATACCACAATTCCCCACTGTGACTGTATAGATGCATATTATGATATCACTGTACCAAATATGGCCTCAAAATATCCCATTGTGACATCATCATGCCTTATTGTGACTTCACACATCCTACTGTTGTATCACACCACACCATTGCGAAATCATAGTTCTCAATATGACTTAAGAATTCCCCATCATGATATCATAATGATCCATTACAACATCACAATAAACCCTGGTGATATCACAGGTCTCCAGCGAAAAGAGTCGATGCATGATTGTGACAAAACAACACACCACTCTGACATCACAGCACACCGTTGTGACACCACTGTACCAAATGATGAGACACTTTTCACTGTTACTTCACAATTCTCCATGGTGATGTCACATTGTCCTCATTACCATATCAGTGTCCTCATTATGGTACCCTGCCATTCCTTTATGCTGTCACTGTGCCCCACTGAGACCTCCAAATTCCCTATTATCATACAAAATATCCCATCATGACATCACAATTCTCTCCTGTGCCATCAGGATACCCCAATTAGTATCTCACTCTTCCCCCATTCTGAGTTTATAAAGTGACATCACTAGCTCATAATTTCCATTTTGATCACAAAATGCTCCTTTAGGGCCCCATCACAACATATGTTTACCTTAATTATGATAACAAGATCTTCCAAGGCACACTTCTACACTTCGTACAGCTCCAAGCCCCAAGAAAGTACTGGATTCAGAGGTGTAAGTTTCATGTTTCAAACTGTTTCTGCTAAACAATGCCTTCACTTGAATGTAACATTTGATATTTCAGGCATTTGAGAACTCTTTTCCAGTCTCAATATATTGGAAGAACTGTAATTTTTTTAACTATTTCTTTTGATACTAGGTTACACACACAAATCTAGAGGTAAGTTTCATATTTTTTTCCTTTTCCTTCCTTTCCTTTCTTTTACTACTCCTGCTGTGACATCATCATGTCCTAATGTAACATCATAACACCCTATTGTGACCTCGTATACTGCAAATGTGACATCACAATACACAATAAAGATCTCACAATTCTCATCATGACATTTAAATTACCTTACAATATCACAATTGCCAATTTTGACACCACAATGGTGGATATAACATCATGGTATCACATTTTGGCATCATGCTATGCCTTTGTGACATCATAATGCACTATTATGACATGTGTTCTATTGTGACCTCACAGCTCCCACTATGACATTACAATTTTCCTTTGCGATATCATGATTGCCCACTGTGATATAAAAATTGCCCACTGTGATATCACCAGTACAGTTGTAACATCACAGTTACCCAGTATGATATCACAAAGTTATATTGTCAACCAATAATGACATATAGTTACCTCAGGATGCCCAATTGGAACATCAGAATTCCCTATTTTAGCAAAACTACTCCTAAATTATGAGCGCATGTTGCCTAATTATAACAGCACAATTAACCTTTATGACATCACAATTCCCAACAGTGACATCACAGTGACATGTTATGACATCATAGTTCCACATTATGGCATTACAGTACCCCGTTGTGACAGCACACTGCCCTATGTTGACTTGATGAGAAACTCATCATGACGTGTCAATTCCCAATTATGACCAGAGAATTCTCTATGGATGTTACAGTTTTCTTTTGTGACATCATAACTGCCCAAAGTGACACAAGTGCCTATTGTGACATCACAGTCCCCATTATTCCATCACAATTCCCCTTTATCCCAGGGCAATGATTCCCTTTCACCTCAAGGTGCCCTGAGGTGACACTAGCTTGGCCCATTGTGCCATCATCATTTACAGTGTGGCATCACAATTACCCTATTATGACCTCACAGTGTCCTCAATACAGCAGCACAATCAACCCTTATGATAACACAATTCCCCACTGTGACAACATAGTTGAACATTATTACATCACTGTACCAAATATGGCATCAAATTATTCCATTGTAGAATCATCATGCCTCATTGTGACTTCACACATCCTATTGTGGCATCACAGCACCCCATTGTGACATCATAGTTCTCCATATTTCTTCAGAATTCCCCATCATGATAACATAATCATCAATTACAGCATCAACATAAACCCTTGTCAAAACACATTTCTACAGTGATAAGAGTAGATGTATCCTTGTGACAGAACAACACTCCACTGTGACATCACAACGCCCTATTGTGATACCACTGTACCCCAGGATGCATGTTTTTCACTGTTACTTCACAACTCCCCATTATGATCTCACATGGGCCTCGTTATCATCTCAGTGTCCTAATTATGGTATCATGGCATTCCTTTATGCTGTCACTATGCCCCACTCTGACTTCCAAAGTCCCTATTGTGACATCAAATATACCATTATGACATCAAAATTCTCTGCAGTGCGATCAGGAAGCCCCCATTAGGATCTCACTCTTTCCCCATTCTGACTATATAAAGCCACTTCATTAGCTCATAATTTCCATTTTGATCACATAATGCTCCAATAGTGCCCCATCACAACCTATGTTTACCTTAATTATGATTAGAAGGTCTACGAAGGCACCCTATAACCCTTCATGCAGCTCTAGGACCACAAAAAGTACTGGATTCCGAGTTCTAAGGTTTATGTTTCAATTTGTTTCTGCTAACAAATGAGTTTACTGGAATGAAACATTTGCTTTTTCAGGCATTTAAGAAATCTTTTCCAGTCTCAAGATAGTGGAAAAATTGTGATTTATTTATCTATTTCTTTTAATACTATCCTCACACACACAAAAAGCCAGATGCCAGTTTGATATTTCTTTCCTTTTCTTTCCTTTCTTTTCCTTTTCCTGCTGTGACATTGCCATGTCATACTGTGACATGATAACGCTCTATTGTGACCTCCTATACTGCCAATGTGATATCACAATTCACAATTCAGATCTCACAATTCTTATCATGACACTTAAATTATCTTACAATATCACAATTTCCAATTGTGACACCACAATGATTGATATGACATCATGGTATCACATTTTGTCATCATGCTATTTCTTTGTGACATCACAATGCACTATTATGACATGTGTTCTATTGTGACCTCGCAACTGCCAGTATGACATTACAATTTTCCTTTGAGACATCATGATTGCCCACTGAGATATCACAATTTCCCCCTGTGATATCACCAGTACAATTGTAACATCACAGTGAACCTGTATGATATCACAATTTTGTATTGTCACCCAAGAATGCCATATTGTTACCTCATGATGCCCAGTTGGAACATCACAATTCCCTATTAAAGCAAAACTACTCCTAAATTATGAGCACATGTTGCCTAATTATAACAGCACAGTTAACCTTTATGACAACACAATTCTCAACTGTGACATCACAGTGACATGTTATGACATCATAGTTCCATATTATGGCATTACAGTACCCTGTTGTGACAGCACACTGTCGTATGTTGACTTGATGATACCCTCACCAGACTTGTCAATTCCCCATTATTACCAGAGAATTCTCTATGCATGTTACAGTTTTCTTTTGTGACATCATAACTGCCCAAAGTGACACAAGTGACGATTGTGACATCACAGTCCCCATTATTCCATCACAATTCCCCTTTTTCACAGGGTAATGATTCACTTTCACCTCAAGGTGCCCTGTGGTGACACTAGCTTGGCACATTGTGACATCATCTTTTCCGGTGTGACATCACAATTACCCTATCATGACTTCAATGTGCCCTCATTAGAGCAGCACAATCAACCTTTATGATACCACATTTCTCCCTGTGACAACATACTTGCACATTATTACATCACTGTACCAAATATGGCATCAAAATATTCCATTGTGGAATCACCATGCCTCATTGTGACTTCACACATCCTATTGTGGAATCACAGCACCCCATGGTGACATCATAGTTCTCCATATGACTTCAGAACTCCCCATCATGATATCATAATCACCCATTACAGCATGAACATAAACAGTTGTCAAAACACAGTTTTCCAGTGATAACAGTAGATGCATCCTTGTGACAGAAAAACACACCCCTTTGATATCACAGCTCCCTATTTTGATACCACTGTACCCCAGGATGCAAGTTTTTCACTGTTACTTCAAAATTCCCCATTAGGATCTCACAGTGGCCTCGTTATCATCTTAGTGTGCACATTATGGTATCATGGCATTCTTTATGCTGTCACTATGCCCCACTGTGACCTGCAATATCCCTATTGTGACATCAAATATCCCATTACAACATCAAAGTTTTCTGCAGTGCCGTCAAGAAACCCCCATTAGAGTCTCACTCTTCCGCATTCTGACTTTATAAACCCACATCATTAGCTCGTTATTTCCATTTTGATCACATAATGCTCCAAAGGTGTCCCATCACAACCTATGTTTACCTTAATTATGATTAAATGATCTACGAAGGCACCCTATAACCCTTCATGCAGCTCCAGGCCCACTAAAGGTACTGGATTCAGAGTTCTAAGATTTATTTCAATCTGTTTCTTCTAACAAATGAGTTTACTTGAGTGTAACATTTGGTTTTTCAGGCATTTAAGAAATCTTTTCCAGTCTCAAGATAGTGGAAAAATTGTAATTTTTTTATCTATTTCTTTTAATACTAGGCTCACACACACAAAAAACCAGATGCCAGTTTGATATTTCTTTCCTTTTCCTTCCTTTCTTTTCCTTTTCCTGCTGTGACATCGCCATGTCCGACTGTGACATGATAACTCCCTATTTTGACGTCATATACTGCCAATGTGACATCACAATTCAAAATTCAGATCTCACAATTCTCATCATGATATTTAAATTACCTTACAACATCACAATTGACAATTGTGACATCACAATGATGGATATGACATCATGGTATCACATTATAATATCATGCTATGCATTTGTGTCATCATAATGCCCTATTGTGACATGTGTCCTGTTTTAACCTCGTAATTCACATTATGGCATTAAAATTTCCTTTGTGACATCATGATTGCCCACTGTGACATCACAATTGCCCACTGTGATATCACCAGGACCATTGTGACATCACAGTGCCCCACTATGATATCACAATTCTATATTGTTACCCAGGAATGCCATATTGTTACCTCATGATGACCAGTGGGAACATTACAATTGCATATTATAGCGAAACATCTCCCTGAATATGAGCTCCTGTTCTACAATTATAGCAGCAGGATTAACATTTATGACATCACAATTCCCAATTTTGACATCACAGTGACAAGTTATGACAGCATAGTTCCCCAATATCTCATTACAATACCCCATTTTAACACCAAACTGCCCTATGTTGACATCATGATACCCACATCAGGAATTGTCAATTCCCCATTATGAACAGACAATTCTGCATTGATGTTACAGTTTTCTCTTTTGACCTCATAACTGCCCGTTGTGACACAAGTGCCCAGGATGACACCAAAGTCCCCATTATAGCATCACAATTCCTTTTTTTTCACAGGATAATGATTCACTGTCACCTCAAGTTGCACTGTGGTGACACTAACTTGGCCCATTGTGACAGCATCATTTTCAGTGTGACACCACAATTACCCTATTATGACCTCATATGCCCCTCATTAGAGCAGCACAATCAACCTTTATGATACCACAATTCCCCACTGTGACGACATAGATACATATTATGACATCACTGTACCAAATATGACCTCAAAATATCCCATTGTGACATCATCATGCCTTATTGTGACTTCACACATGCTATTGTGGTATCACACCACCCCATTGTGATATCATAGTTCTCCATATGACTTAAGAATTCCCCATCGTGATGTCATAATGATCCATTACAACATCACAATAAACCCTAGTGATATCTCAGTTCTCCAGTGAAAAGAGTAGATGCATGATTGTGACAGAACAACACTCCACTGTGACATCACAGCACCCTATTGTGAAACAACTGTACCCCATGATGAGACACTTTTCACTGTTACTTCACAATTCCCCATGGTGATCTCACATTGCCCTCCTTACCATATCAGTGTCCTCATTATGGTACCATGCCATTCCTTTATGCTGTCACTATGCTCCACTGTGACCTCCAAATTCCCTTTTGTGATATAAAATATCCCATCATGACATCACAATTCTATCCTGTGCCATCAGGATACCCCATTAGGATCTCACTGTTCCCACATTCTGACTTTATAAAGTGACATCGCTAGCTCATAATTTCCATTTTGATTACATAATGGTCAATTAGGGCCCCATCACAACCTAGGTTTAACTTAATTAGGATTAGAAGATTTTCCAAGGCACACTTCTACACTTCATACAGCTAAAAGCCCCAAAATAGTACTGGATTCAGAGTTCTAAGATTTATGCTTCAAATTGTTTCTGCTAAAAAATGCCTTCACTTGAATGTAACATTTGCTTTTTCAGGGATTTGAGAACTCTTTTCCAGTCTCAATATATTGGAAGAATTGTAATATTTTTATCTATTTCTTTTAATCCTAGGTTACACAAACAAAACCAGATGTTATTTTGATACTTTTTTCCTTTTCCTTCCTTTCCTTTCCTTTACTACTCCTGCTGTGACATCACCATGTCCTACTGTGACATCATAACCCCCTATTATGACCTCGTATACTGCCAGTGTGACATCACAATTCACAATTAGGAGCTCCCAATTCTCATCATGATATTACAATTATCTTAAAATATCACAGTTGCCGATTGTGAAACAACGATGATGGATATGACATCATGGTATCACATTTTGGAATCATGCTATGCCTTTGTGACATCATAATGCACTATTATGACATGTGTTCTATTGTGACCTGGCAACTCCCAGTATGACATTACAATTTTCCTTTGAGATATCATGATTGCCCACTGTGATATCACAATTGCCCGCTGTGATATCACCAGTACAATTTTAACATCACAGTGACACAGTATGATATCACAATATTGTATTGTCACCCAATAATGCCATATTGTTATCTCATGATGCCCAGTTGGAACACCACAATTCCCTATTTATTCAAAACTACTCCTAAATTATGAGCACATTTTGCCTAATGATAACAGCATAATTTACCTTTATGACATCACAATTCCCTGCTGTGACATCACAGTAACATGTTATGACATCATTGTTCCACATTATGGCATTACAGTACCCCGTTGTAACAGCACACTGCCCTATGTTGACTTGATGATACCCTCATCATGACTTGTCAAATCCCCATTATGACCAGAGAATTCTCTGTGAATGTTACAGTTTTCTTTTGTGACATCATAACTGCCCAAAGTGACAGAACTTCCCATTGTGACATCACAGTGCGCATTATTCCATCACAATTCCCCTTTTTCACAGGGTAATGATTCCCCTTCACCTCAAGGTGCCCTGTGGTGACACTAGCTTGGCCCAATGTGACATCATCATTTCCGGTGTTACATGACAATTACCCTATTATGACCTCACAGTGCCCTCATTAGAGCAGCACAATCAGCCTTTATGATACCACAGTTCCCCAATGTGACAACATAGTGGCACATTATTACATCACTGTTCCAAATATGGCATAAAATATTCCATTGTGGAATCATCATGCCTCATTGTGACTTCACACATCTTACTGTGGAATGACAGCACCCCATTTGTGACAGCATAGTTCTCCATATGACTTCAGAATTCCCCATCATGATATCATAATCATCGATTATAGCATGACCATAAACCCTTGTCAAAACACAGTTCTCCGCTGATAGCAGTAGATGCATCCTTGTGACAGAACAACACTCCACTTTGACATCACAGCTCCCTATTGTGATACCACTGTACCACAGGATGCATGTTTTCACTGTTACTTCACAATTCCCCATTATGATCTCACATTGGCCTCGTTATCATCTCAGTGTCCTCATTATGGTATCATGGCATTAAATTATGCTGTCACTGTGCCCCACTGTGACCTCCAAAGTCTCTATTGTGACATCAAATATCCCATTATGACATCAAAATTCTCTGCAGTGC
>PVJX010041239.1:0-13587 GCA_004027295.1 Dolichotis patagonum
TATCCCAAACAATCCCTTGTCTTCAGAAAACTCAGCGTGCTCTGAAGACACCCATCTGCATCCTCCTCACCCAAGAGCGACCAAGGGCATGAACCTGGGACTCTGCATCAGGGCAGCAGAGGTCACTCTGAGCAAACAAAGCGGGCCTTAAATCACAGGATGGAGCGCAGCCTCCTTCTGACATCTGGAATTTTAACGAGTTCACAACAGGCGCGCAGAGCCAGAAAGCCTGCTTTAGAACCCCCAGAAAAGCTTTGTGGATTAAGTCCCTTGGTTGATTCTTCAAGTGTATGGTAGGAACTGGAAGATGTTTAATAATTAATTTGTTTTGTTGAATGCCAGTTGTCTTTAGCAATGACTATTGCTACAATGCTTCGACCTCTGACTGAGTACATTTGTTTTCGGAAACCTCATGCTGTCACAGGGCACAAGTGGGGGCAGTCCCATTCACCCTTAGTCACCGTATAGAAGAGAAGGCAAGGACTCCCAAGAACCTATTTTTTTTTCACTCTCACTAAGTGAAGTCCCGCACACCAAAGTCAGTTTTCTCTTCCACTTCTCTGTGTCTCAGGTACCGAGTGCCCTTTCTCTTGGGATCATCAGCTGCTTCCATGATAGGAGTAGCCAGAAGGGGGCTTTGCTTGATTTGCCTTTTGTATCTGCCATCTGCTCTTTCCTGTTCTTCAGACTAGCTGGCTGAGTCTCCCCCGGTAGTATTTTTCATAAGAGGCTTGGAGCCAGTAGTGAGAGCTTGCCCTCTGATGGTGGCTCTTGGGTGACAATTTCTGAGAGGCCAATGCAGGAAGAGCTCAGACACCTCCCCTGCTCTCCTTGTTATGGACCCCTACTTGGGTTTGGATCTTAAATGTTCTCCAAAACTCATGTGAAAGACTGGCACCCAATACAGCAGTGTTCAGTGTTCCCCTTTGGGAAGAGGTTAGATCCTGAGAGACCTGATTTTACCAACAGTTTAAGCCATTGATGGGTTCATCATTCAATGGGCTTGTGAGGAAGGACTTTTTTTATAGGAGCAAACTCTCTTTTTGCTTCTTGGCCACTATGATGTAATATCTTTCTGCTAACACATGCTCCCTGCAATGGTGTCTGTCTTGCCACAAGCCTAAAAGCAATGGAGCCAACCAACCAGGGGCTAAAACTGTAAGCCAAAATAAGTCTTTCCTCCTTTAAATTGATGTTCCCCAGCACTGTATCACAGCGACAGAAAGCTAACTAACATAGCCTCCATCCCTGGTTTGGTAGAACACATCCTCTGGGTCTCAGTACGCAAGACCTACTTCCTGAGTTTCAAGTAAAGCAGCAATTTCCCCACATCCTTGACAGGCTACTGATTCAATAGATGATCATTACTTACTGCAACTTCCCAGAGAAATTAAAGTGCCACTTATCTTCAGAGTTTCTGAAGTCTTGAAGTCCAAATAGGTTCTGCAGAATATGAGAACATATCACCATCAGGATTTGAGACTCACAAGAATCCAGGTCATCCTCCTTGCCCCCAAAATTACACACCAAAGAGTGAATGCTCTTGTTACTAATTAAGCCAGAGCATTTTCTAAAGATTAGCAAAGGACTTAGAAGACCTGTCCCAAAGGAAGATCTTCATTTTGAATGCAAAATGAAAGGTAAGGTATAATCTCAGAAACTGGAACTCTCTAATTTATAAGGAAATAATGCTACAACGGGTTGAGGGCAGACTGGCAATATCAGCAGAGGACACGGGAAACGTCAGAATTGGTTAGTGTCTTCACAATTGAGAGCACAGCACTTTGCTCTTTCTGTTCTGCCATTTCCTCTTAGGACAATGAGAACAACAAACATCCTAACTCTTTATTCACCTTCAAAGTCATCGGAGGGCATTCTGATACTGATTTGATATCCAAACAAACTTTTGTATTGAAAAGAGAATGTGTTAACCTGCCAGAAGAAGATTTTAAGTATCTCCTTTCTCAGTGAAAATTGATGATTTGCCAGTTTGGTGTGGGATGCAGTGTATTCTAAGTCAGGCATGAATGAACCACGCCACAATGAGCAAATGATGTTCCCTGGGTAAGCTGACAGAAGTGTCTGAATTTTGTGGCTTTGTCACGAGGCATCCTGGAAAGCTGACCTTGCCATATTTCCTTCTGCTCATGCCAAGCTTCCCATGCTATGGAGTGAATGGATTCCTAGCCGGATGACAACTCAGTGCATTTTCTCTGAGAGGAAGTATATTTTCTAGACTATTACCCAAGGGAATGACTGAGGAAGAACACAGCTCCTTATGGATAGGAGTGACATTACATATGATGCTGTTTTCAAATTTCAGCCTTGGACATTTTCAATCAGGTGACAATAATTACTGTGAAAACCATTCAATGCTTGCCATGCGCAAAGTGGTGTGAGGGATATAGTCCTGGAACTGGCACAAGTTTCCTTCCACAAACTTCTAGTCTGTGAAAGGCAAGAAGACAATCTGTATAATAAAAAGTAGAAATGGGTATGCACTATAGAAGATACGATTGATATGACATTAATAGATCAGAAAAGGAAATATTATTTATTTTAACATTGTGTGTTAGACACAATATGTACTAGTTCATTTAATCCTTCTGATGTTATTATCCTTATTGTACAAATAGGGAAACTAAATCACATCTAGTAAGAAACTTGCCCAAAGGCCCATTGCTAAGTAGTGTCAGAGCTGGAGCACGAACTGTGACAGTCTAGCTCCAGAATCCTTGCTCTCTGCTTCCACCCCACTGTCTGACAGCAACCCGAGGGACCCACAGATGTTTTCGTGAAGGCGAGGATATTTACACAGAGCCTGGGGAAGAGTAGGCAGCTTTTGGATATGCAGACAAGGAAGGAAGCACATTCCAGGCAAAGTAAACAGTTTGCAGGAAGGTGGGGAGTTTGGCAGGCTTGCAACCATTGTTTCCTAGGATGCCAACAATAGTCTTAGCCCAAGTGCAAGTTCAGGAAGAATAACTTGTCAATATAGAGAGTCTGAATAAAAACTCAAGTATGAAGCCAAACAATGACTGAGAACCTAGCCACAATTTCCAATACTTTATCTCAATCTTCAGCTAAATATTTGACTTGGAAAGAAGGTGTAGACTGGATTAGGGCAGTTCAAGGTATATCCTGACATGTTGTGGACTTAAAAGCAAGGCTAACTGCTCCATGAAAATCTCCACACTTGGTATTGCTTGACATATAGGAAGCAGGTAAAGAGGACACATTTAATTTTATACATCACAGTAGAGGACAGAACAATTCTGGAGACAAAGGAGTCATATCTCCTTCCTTCAGAAAAACTCAAACTCATTTCAAAAGTAAATTATTTCCTGTTGCTTCCAGGGTATTGCCTGAGGCTTTAAAACCAACCAACTCATAATGGTAACAAGAAATTTCTCCCAAGTGCTGGTTATTAAGCTTGAAAGAATGCTCTAGTACAGGTACGCTATCTCCTTCAGCTGATTGCTGATGTGTTCCATATCTACCTCCTGAATCCAGACTATTTTTAAAAACCAGGAAGAATGAAGTCATTTACATGATCCCTGAAGAGGTGAGTCAGGACAGGTGAGCATGCCGAGACTCTGAGGGCTTCCTTTCAAGGACAATGTGGGGTAGATGTCGTGGTGGCTTCTTTTGGTTTGTGAATCAACCAGGCTCTTCCGGAGACAGCAAATGAACTATGGTGAAGGCACAAGCAGTTCACATTTGAGTAAAATGTGGTCCAGACATTGGACCCCTGGTGTGCCACCACCATCCCTCAAGCCTTCCCAGTAAAAGCAGGAACTGTGAGCTTCCCGTCCTAACAGTTCTGGATGCAGATCTTCACTTACAATATTAGGCTGCACAGCCCCAAGGAAGGTACTTAATTTCTGTGAGCCTCAGTTTGCTCATTGGTGTTGCACTCAGGGTTTGCAAGAGAAACAATTTAATACAGGAAGCATAATTAATAGAATCATTTTATAACAGTCATCCAAGGAGTCAAACACAAAAAGTGCAGAAAATCTGTCCACCCATTAACGACCCCCAAAAAATATAGCTGAGGCCCAGATTCGCAGCAATGTCCTGCATGAGTCCAGCTGAAGACCCAGAGCCTGTGACAATGTCTTGTGTAAGTCTGTTTCATGGATCTGCTCTGGGAAGGCCCAAAGGTCAGTGGCGGAAGCCAGAAAGTCCATGCCAGCAGGATTAATGATCTGTGCCAGTAGGATGAGGGTTCTACACTGGGGGCAGGAAGTGACCCTCAAAGTAAAGACCAAGGCTACCTCAAAAAGCACCATAGCCATTCTCAGCAACAATGAGGTCCCAAGCTCCTCCAATGATGAGAGCAGCTGAGTTCATATCAGGAAGCCAGCATGACAAGCTTCTCCCGGAGATTGAGCAGCACACATCTGCCCCTCCAGAGCCAAGAAGTGATGCTCAAAGTAAGGACCAGATCTCCCCCAAAATGAACCGCAGCCATTATCAGTGACAAGGTCCCAAGCTCCTCTGACAATGAGAACACCCAAGTTCATATCAGGAAAGAATCTCAACAAACTGCCAGGAAAACCAACGGCAACAGGAGAACCTACAACATCATAGAGAACCAACAATACTACCCCTTCCTCTCCAGTTCTCCTTTTATATTGGCAACAGTCTTCAGGTGGGCCATCCACACGCAGCACCACGCTGATTCAGTTCAGTTGGTTGCTTGACCACCAGTTGTCCATCCACCACATGTGCAAAATGAAGATCATAACATTTTATGTAAAGATTGCTGTAAATAAAGTGAAATGATGTAGGCAATAGGTGTTAGCACAGGGCCTGATACATCATAGATGCTTTGAAAGATTCTTAGTTCTCTTCCTCTGCCTCTCCTCTCTTCCTCTGTAATTTAAACACATTCCATTACACACGCATCCTGATTTAGACTATCCTAACTGCTCCTCATATTGCTCATTGAGAAGGCAACCCTGAAAATCAGACTTAAACACTGCAAAGGAGAAGAGAACTAGACATAAGCCCTAAATGCTGAATTAACATTAGAGCCCACAGAAGGCTGTCAAGAGAAATACTGACAACAAAAAGGCATCAAGGTTTAAGGACATCATACTGTCAAAAGAGAAAGTATTCAAGACTTCTGCAATAGTTTTTGAGTACTGACTGCCTAGTGAGCTAGCTGCTTATGCCTCTGCCCAACACAGACCCTAACAAGGTCTCCAGAAGGGAACTTTCAACTCTCGCTTTCATCATGAAGCATCGGCCAAGGACCGGAATGAGTGCCTGATCCATCAGGATGGGGACTGACTGTGGTAAACACACGTCCTCAAAAAGTATGAGAAGTTCAGGCTTGCTTCCGCCTGGGCAAACAGTGGCAGGCAGCTGTCTCGTATCAGTTTCCTAAAGGAATCATTTGTGCTGTTCTAAATAAAATTGGTGCAGCATTTCAGCCTTGGTGCTTAGATGAAACACAAGGGTGGAGGCTGGCATGGGAAGAAGCCCCCTAACAATCACCTCAGCCAGGGGTGCCTCTCCATTGTGAGAAAGGTCTGAAGCTGGGTACCTGAGATACCATCCAACAGGAATAGGGGACTCCTCCAGAACACCTCTTCTTCGTCTGCCCCGGAGCCAAAGCAGTGCTGCCCTGTTCTCCAGCACCTATGGCCTCCCTTGCTTTGCTGCTTACCCTTCTGCAGAAGATGAAACTATTGTTTCCTCGTGACTTATCACAGCTGCAAAAACTATTCAGTCACCAAGATGCTTGTTAGGAACACAAGGTTAGAACACAGCTATAATTCTTTCAAAATTTCTCATACCCTCTCCAGTCACCTTGCTAGATATGCTAGGATGGTTTCAGGGCATGAGGGAAGGTGTGGTTTAACTGTTGTACATCTGGCTGGGGAAAGAATGGGCAGGCAAAGAAGACTCCACTGCAGGTACAGCTAGGTGACAGACACATTTCTAAGGTTCAAAGAGGAAAGGATGATTAAGGGCAAAGAAAACTTACAAATTAGTGTAGGTTGCCAGAGTCTGGGACCCAAAACAAGCAAACACGAAGCCTGAAAGCAAACACGATCTTAGCATAAGAAACATTAAAACTAATATTTTGGTTCTTTGCTGTTTCTCAACTGCTCTTACACAGAACAACCTATATCCCTGATTTTGAGGACAAAACAAAACAATTGTTAAGTATCTCTAAAATAAGTCAGCTCTATAATAAAGACAGCAAAAAAATAAAAATAATAAATAAATCAATGAAGATAGCATCTGTTTATGTTTAAAATGTGGGGAAAGAACCAAAAATAAAATAAAAATTATCCTTAACACTTTGGCAATCGCAGCTGAGCTGGGAGACAGTAACTCTTATGTATTGCTAAGGAGGTGTGAGCCCCCCCCAGGGTTTACTCAGTAAGACTCCAGAATATCATGAAATAATTGTTAGCCTTTTATTCTTTCTTCTGTATCTATGAGTATATAGATATTTTTACATAGTTGAGATTACATGATACACAAAATGTTATCACTTAGAATTTTCAACTAATATGTCATTGATAATTTACTTAATTTGATGTTAAATATTATAACGTGTATTGGAAAGGGAAATAAGTGCTTTTTCCAGTGTTAAAAAAAAGTGATGCATGCTTTTAAAGTAACAATTCAAATATAAAACATGGTAAGTTCAAGTAAAAATCATGCTGTCAATCTGTTCTCAACAAAGCCGGTGCAGCAGGCCCTCAATAACAACCAGCCCTGTATCCTCAGATTCAAGTAAATGCAAATCAAAACTATTCAGAAAAACATTGTGTTTGTACTGAACACACATACAGTTTTTCTTGTCATCATTCCCTAAACAATACTACATAACAACTATTTACATAACACTTACATTGTATTTGGTGTTATAAGTAATCTAGAGGTGATTAAATGAGTAAAAGGGTATGCAACTCTTACTCCATTTTAATAATGGGATTTAAGCATCCAAATGTTTTGGTACCTTGGAATCAATGCTCTGTGTTTACAGAAGGATGACATATTCCAAATAAGAAAAAAATACTATATTCAATTAAGAGTGGTAGAACAATTAACCATTCACCTGGGAATTTTAAAGTTAATCTTTATTTCAGACCACAAACCGAAAGAAATAATAGCTGGACTACAGTGCTAAATATAAAAGCCAAAACTATAAAAATCATTCAAAGAACACGTAGGGATCTCTTTTTCTGATCTTGAAGGGAAGTTTTTAAATATGTAAGGAAAGATCAACAACCAGAAAATATACTAAAACTCATAAATCATTAACAAAAAGAAAAATAATGCGAGAAGAAAATGGATTTAAAAATTAACATAAATTTCACGGGTAAAAGTTTTCAATCTTGTCTGTTATCACAGTGATGCAAATTAAACTTTATAAAGATGTACTTTCCTCTCTGTCAAACCAGCAAAACATGAAATCGATGATAGGATTCGTTGCTGAGACTAGGGTAGAAAAATGGCACTGTCACCTAATAATATTGGTTGGGAAGTAGGTTAGAGTCACCTTTGTGAAAGACAGTTTCGCAGAAACTATCAATTTTTTAGATGAACTTCATCTGGCAGTTGGCTTTTAAAGCCTTTATCCAGAGTACACACAATATCTACCAAGGGAACTGAGCAAGGTGTTTCCTGAAGCCTCGTGGTCTGTGATAGCGAAGGAGTGGGCCAGATTAAATGCCACCACTCGGGATGAATGAACGAGTCAGGACACAGCCACACTCAGTAGTGTTCTCAGCAGCTAAGAGGAAGAAGAGTCGTATGCACTGGTATAGAGAGAACGGTGACCCATATTCTTAAATGAAAAAGATAAAACTTTGTATCAATGCGTTCATGTGTTCATAGAAATATGGGAAGACACAAAACTGAAAACAAAGGCTATCTCTGGGAAGAAGGGTAGGAGTTGGGAGTATTTTTGTATTTATGGACATACTGATGGAAAGCAAGGACTGAGGGTGGAGGACCAGAGAATCTTACTACAGACTCAATCTTGACAATCTTCAGATGAATTATGTCTGCAAACATCCTTCTATATTCCTTATAGAAATAGAGACACATGGTACACTGGGTGTCACTTATTTACTTCTTTGTGCATCAGACATTCAAACTATCAGCAATGTTCAGGGTTCTTATATACAGCAATAATCTTAATTTCTCTATGTTAGTGAGGGTTAGATAATATACTATAAATTATGTAACTTCAAGTGGAAATATATGCTATGAAGAAAATAAATGAGTTTGGTTACTATAAATGCAACCAAATGCAAAAATATTTTGGAAAATGGCTCGATAATATTTTTAATAACTGCATTTTATCATAAAAATGGACTTAAGTAATTGACCACTGATAGATCCTTGAGATGTTTTTGCTACTATAAGTATCTTTGTGCATTTGGTATTATTGCCTTCAAATAATTTCTCAAAGTAGAATTACTGCAAGTTTCCGTGGTTAGTTCCAGTTTCTTAGTTCCAAAAATGCAACCAACATAGGAGTGGCAATGAATGCCTATAGTTCCTGCTACTCAGGAGGCAAAGGTAGCAGAAGGAATTGAGTCCAGCAGTTGGAGACCAGCCTACACAACACTTTAAAAAGGTTAATTTTTCCAAAAGTGCAACCAAGGCACGTGGGCTTTTAGCTGAAGGTCCTGAAGGAATCTTGCATCTCTATCACTCAGAAGAGGCACCAATCCTGTCAGCCTGTTTCAGCCTTTGTAACACTGAGGTCACACAGTGGAAGGCATAGTCTGTCATACTGGGTTGCTCCGTGACAGAACCAGATAGCTCTTGAAGTCATGATGTAAACTGAGTTCAATAAGGATGATCAGAGCTCCCAAGGAAAGTGCCCAAGTATTTATGCACTGAAATACAGTAAACTGTCAGTCTTCTGAATGTCAAATGAACTAAAAAATGGCATCTAAATTTAAACTATAAACTATCACTATATCACACCACTCAGTTATTATTTTGTTCTTAACTTTTATACCTTTGCTGAGTTTTTGTCTATCTGCTCAATCATTGAACAAAAAATGTTATCTCCAACTATGACTGTAGATGTGTTTATTTCAACTCTATCACCTTTTGTGTGTATACAGACATAGCATATATTGAAGTGATGCTTTTAGTATATATACCGTAAGGATTGTTGTATCTTTTTGGTGAAAGTATCAATTAACAGTTTCAATGCATGTTATAGACAAAAACTCAGCAAAGGTATAAAAGTTAAGAACACTTTGATCTAATTAAAATTTATAGACTATTGCATCCAATGCAAACAGCATGCCCAAAACTTTTAAATACATACAGAACTTTTATATTGATCCTTTTCTGGGCCATAAAGTAAATCTCAGAAAATTCAAAATATTTGAAATCATACAAAGTACGCCTTCTACTAAAATGGAACTGAAGTGGAAGTCAAAATTAGAAAGATAGTTGGGAAATTGCTAAGTAACTGGAAATCAAACACTATTAAATCATTCCTTTGAGAACAAGATGCCACATTATTTATTCAGGCCTTCTTTTATGTTTCTGGGTTGGGATTGATTATCCTGCTCATCACTCATATTCATTACTTTTAAAATTTAAATTACATATTTTATTTTGCTTTATTTTACTGTTGGGGTTGCTTCTGTAAGACTTTTATTAAACTGAATTTTATAAGTGATTATTATTCGTGCCCAATGACTCTGATTTTGTAATTTAAAATATTTGGCCACTCTATTGAATGCAATATTTGTAATAATATTTTAGTACTTCAATTGAGATCAGATCATTGGCACATAATGAATTTCTTCCTTATTTGAAAATATTTCTATTATATTTCTTCATTCTTTTATCTATTCGTGTTAACACTTTCAGAACAGACATTTTTTTGTTTGCAGTACTGAGAATTAAATCCAGGACTTTGCACAGTGTGGGCACTGTGCAAAGTGCTGTGCCACTGAGCTACACGCAGGCTTAGGGAATGTTGTTTTGCTTTTTTCTTAGATAGGCAGGCTTCTTGGGCTTCACCAGTCTTACAAAATGTTTTCTAAAGGCCACAATGAACTGACAGAGATGTGACAGCAGAGAGACTAGAACTGTACCTTGCAAAAGAAACTGGAAAACCTGGCTCCACGCACTGAACACGTCCTAGTGGAGTCGGGTTGGGGTGGAGAATGGTGGTCTAGAAGCCTCAGTCGTGCTCGCTTTGGCAGCACATATACTAGAAGCCTCAGTCTTCAGCAGATATCTAGGTGTACTCAGTCACAGAAGGACAGCTATATTCTCTGAAGCTTTCCAGTAGTTTCTTGTGGACTCTTGGAGAACAGGCAGAGTTCAAACCATAGTTTATAGCCCATGTGGACATTGCTTCTCTTAGAGCCTGAAATTCTGTAACTTGAGATCTGAGGCTTTTTTTTCTTTGAGTGTCCTTGGGACAACTTCAATTTGTGACACTGTCTTTGGCCCTTTGACCTTCAGGTACTAGCTGGAAGTCACCCTGGGAGTGAAGAGAAGAAAGACACTATTCCGAGTGTGAGGAGTAGAGAGATTTCTGCCATAAGGAGTCAAGTAAAATCGTTCTCATTCATTTCACATCTTCTTCTGTCCTAGGCCTTAGAGCACAATCAAATCACAGTGAAGAAAATTCATACCTCTGATTGCCTACTGAGTAGCTGAATGAAAAATCACTGTTTGTGGTGACAGAAAAGCCTGGGAATTCCTTGACAGATGTGAGCCTGGAGGTCTCTAACTCTTAAGGTTGAGATCATAAGAAAAACATGAATATCATTCAGCAATACACACAAAACTCCCATCCCAGTGGTAGTTGCAGAAATTATTATGGGTTTACCCTCCCCTTATGGTATCTTTGGTGCAGCTAGAGATTCTTAGGCAAGGGACCATTGTGTTTCTGTGCAATTCTGTTGTGTGTGTAATTTGTTTCCTTCTCTTCCTTAAACTTCAATATGTGACACTGTCTCAATTACTCTTCTCATTGATGAGACAAAATATCCAAGACCCAAAGTTAAAGGAGGAAAGGTTTATTTGGCTCATAGCTTGTAGCTGTCTCAGTTCATAATCCACTATCTCTAGAGCTCGGCAGACAGGCATTGCAGAGGAGAAACAGCTCATGGTGGGCAGAAGATAGCAAAGCAAGCAAAGGACAAAGCTCTATCTGTCCTTTATATTGTATTCAGGTTACCAGGATGAGGGTAGTGCCAAACAAATCAGGACTGATTTAGTAATCACACACCCATAATCCTAGCACTGCAGCATGAATCTGTTGCACACCCTAGATCCAACAGCCTCTGAAAAAGTCCAACCTATGACCAAATGTGGCTTTGGGGATACATCTAAACACAAGCCATAACAGACATTAAGTCTGGGGCCAGTCTAGGGTTATTTATACAACAGCAAAGGAATATTAGAAATTGTCTATTATATTTTTACTCTTTCTATTGCTACCTGTCCTGGTTACTTTTCTCTTATTGCTGAAACAAAATATCTGACACCCACAATGAAGGAAGGAAAGATTTATTTAGCTCACAGTTTATCGAAGTTTCTGTCAATAATCAGCTGGCTCCAGGGCAGGATGTGTGGCAGAGGAGCAACAGTTTATGGAAGCAGAAAACAGCAAAAGCAACAGGAGCAAAGGGAGAGGAGAGTGTGGAGAGAAGACTTTTTCTGTCCCTTATATTGAATGTAGGCTACACTCACTTGAGTATAATTCTAGCACTGGGCCTTGAATCATTCACAAACTCTAGAAGCCTAGCCACATGACTGCATGAAGTTTTTTTTTTTTTGGAGGGGGACATTTGGACACAAATCATAACACTACACAACACAACAGAGGCTGTGACCAAGATGCTATGGACAATTTAAGTTATCTGCATAATGGAACAATCCTAAATCCCAGCTTTTTTTATTTTCTCTTAATTTATCAGGCTACCCAGAAGGGTTCTGGGACATATTCCCCTCTTTCCATAATGACACCAGAGATAAATGTTGAACAAACAGGATGCTTTGGATCAGACAATTGACATATCAGACCTTGGCCTGGTCTTAGATAATGACACCAAAATGCCCTTGGAAAGAGAAAGCACAAGATTGACCTTCTCCGTGATTAAAATGGGAAGACATTGGATTTCACTGATAAAAGTCTACGTATGATACTCTGGTCAATACTTCTGGATAAATAGAAGTGAGTATTAGGAGTAAAAGGCTGATGTCAAATGCTACCTCATTTTCTGACTTCTAAAAAGTTTTAAAACCCATTTTTTACTATTATTATACTTTTAATTTTTGGCCTTTAATTGTTTAAAATGGTTGTAAAATGCAGCTTAAGCACTGATGACTTGCTAATGTCTTTGTCCTCTTTCTAGACTACCAAAAAAAAAAAAAAGATAGCTCTTCAAACAACAGGACTCAGTACAGTGGTTCATGAATGCTTTTGTTTGCAAACAATTTAGTTCACATACAGAAATGTTTGGCAAAATTTTGTTTTCGTTTACAAATTCTGCATTGGGTGACAAATATGACTGTGTCATTTTTCCTGCACAAACACACATGTGACTATCTTTTCCAAAATTGTAGAACAAATTAAGTTTATGAACTGAGGAACCATGGCACTTCTATGTTCTAATTCAATCAGTCAGTATGAGACTTTTGATCCCTGGCTAGGCAGTGCCAACGTCCTCTTTAAGCCTGAAGTCATGTAAGATAATGGAGGGCTCTGATCTCAGAAGAATAAGGGATTAAAGCCTGGAGGGAGAGAGGAAAATGAAGTTGGATAGAAGAAATAAAAATAGGTAGAAAGGAGAGAAGGAAAATAATAATTTTGAAATTGTACATTTAAGAAGACAACTACATGAGGATATCCATATCTGTATTATGTAGCCTTGTTTATACTTCTCTTCTTCTAGGTTTATCATACCGAAAATTCTTCAAAGATGCTTTAGGTTTAGAATTAGCTTAGTTGATAAGGTAAAGGACAGAAGTACAGTAGACTGAGCCCCTGCCTTACTTCTATAAAATGGGCTATCATTTCATCTGTGAAGTAAGCCATTATTTTTTATTCCTGTGGGTGGACATTGTTTTTATTCTGTAAACTAGGCCCATACTTTCTAGAAATTCACACAGTTCATAGATTTTTCACTCCCAAGATCGTATAACTAACCTCAGTTCCATACTATAGCACACCTCTCTCTGGAGAACCTATACTTCATTTCTTTGAGTGTGCTTTTCAAATACTGCCTACTGAATCCCTTTATGACTTTAAAAAAACAAGACTGGCCTTCTGTGTGATGATCTAAACTCTAGCAGAGTCACAGACATCTTACCTACCTTCTAATCAACTTTTGATTGTGAAGGGTGTTGCCATCAATTTAAAGTGATCCGGCCTGCGGATCAATCCGTGGGTCTAACCTGGAGGGGGAACGGGGATGGGATGAAAACAGGACAAGAGGAAAGAGAGACGGAGACAAGTCGAGCAATTCCAATCAAGTCTCGTTTATTGAGGAAGTGAACATGGCTTATATAGAAGGCGGGAAGTGAGATCAATATGACGTAGCCGGGTAACTAGGTAACTCT
>PVJX010041240.1:0-14783 GCA_004027295.1 Dolichotis patagonum
CTTTGTCAAATATCAGGTGGCTGAGTGTCTTTGTAGTAGTGCTTGCATCTTCTAATCTGTTCCATTGATCCTTGGGTCTATTTCTTTGCCAGTATCATGCTGATTTTATCACTGTGGCCTTGTAATACAGTTTCAAGTCAGGAATTGTGATGTCTCCTGCCTTGCCTTTGTTGCCCAGAATTGGCTTTGCTATTCTAGGTTTCTTCTGTTCCAAATGAATTTTAGCTGTTTTTTCTCTAGATCTGTGAGGTATGTCGATGGTATTTTGATTGGGATTGTGTTAAATCTGTATAAGTTTTGGGAGTATGGTCATTTTCACAATGTTGGTTCTTCCTAGCTAAGAGTGTGGAACATCTGTCCATTTTCTAATATCCTCTTCAATCTCCTTTTCTAGCATAGCATAATTTTCAGCATATAGGTCTTTTACATTTTTAGTTGGGTTGATTCCTAAGTATTTCATTTTTTAGATGTTATTGTGAAGGGTGATATTTCCATAATTTCTCTCTCGGTGAGTTTATTTGTGTACAGGAATGCTATTGATTTTTGAGCATTGAATTTGTATCCAGCTACACTGCTGAATTTGTTTATTACCTCTAGTAGTCTTTTAATGGAGTTTTTGGGGTCTTCTATGTAGAGTATCATATCATCTGCAAAGAGCGATAATTTAACTTCTTCCTTTCCTATCTTTATTCCTTTTATTTTTTTCTCTTTTCTGATTGCCCTGGCTAGTGTTTCCAGAACTCTATTGAATAGGAGTGCTGATAGTGGACATCCTTGTCTTTTTCCTGATTTTAAAGTGAAAGGTTTCAGTTTTTTCCCATTTAGTATAATATTGGCTGTTGGTTTTTCATAGATAGCCTTTATAAGGTTGAGGTAGACACCATATATTCCGAGTTTCTGAAGGGTTTTTATCATGAATATGTGTTGGCCCTTATAGAAAGCTTTTTCTGCATCTATTGAGATGACCATGTGGTTTTTGTTTTTGGTTCTGTTGATATGGTGTGATTCATTAATTCTTTGTATTGTTTTGATAGTATCAATTGCATTGATTTCTGCTCTAATCTTTACAATTTCCTCTCTTCTATGAGCTTTAGGTTTAATTTGCTCTTCTTTTTCTAGAAGCTTGAGATGAAGCATTAGATTTTTTATTTGTGCTCATTCTGTTTTCTTTATATGGAAGTTTATTACTATATATTTCCCTCTTAAGACCACTTTCATTGCATCTCACAGATTACAATAGGTTGTTTCTGCATTTTCATTGAATTGTAGGTATTGCTTTATTTCTTGTTTAATTAAAAAAATTTTTTTAAATTTTTTTAAATCTTATTTTATTTTTAAAGGGAGTAAAATTAAAAACAACAAAACAGAACAGAATGGGACATAAGAAAGCATAAATTTCAAAGCTAAACAACCAGAGATCTTCACTATCTGTCATATTGTGTCTTGTTTTCTTCCAAATGGTTGTCTTCATCTTTGCATATGGAGAGCTTATACTAAATAACATAGCCAATCTTTTCACGAGATGTGTAGTTCACTGGCTCCCACTTGTTAAGAGGTGGGGGGATGGGATGGGGGACAAGAGGACACGAGATGTTTGATTCTCAGCCTGCTCACCAGCAGGCTCACAGCCACCCCCCAGAGAGGGGAGGAGTTCCTTGTTCTCCCAGCACCCTGAGTCAACTGCACCGTGCAGGTCCCGATGCGCCAGGGTCTCTCTCCTTCAGGATGCCGAAAGTTGGCCACACTCACAGCCGCCCCCCAGAGAGGGGAGGAGCTCCTTGTTCTCCTGGCACCCCGGGTCAACTGTGTGGTGCAGGTCCCGAGGTGCCAGGGTCTCTCCCCTGCAGGCCTCCTAAAGTCCACCATACTCACTTGCTATTTCTTTCTGATAAATTGACCATTCCATTTCCAAATTTCTCATATGGCCAACAGACCACAGAAAGAATTCTCTTTAGGCTCCTGTTTGAAGCCAGCAGCTACAGCAATCTGCTGGCCTTGCTTCAGGGCCATTTCTTGTTTAATTTCATCTGTAGCCCACTGGTTGTTCAAAAGGTTGTTATTTATTTCCATGTATTTATGCCAGTTTTGCAATTTCTTTTGCCATTAATTTCCAATTTCCGTGTGCTATGATCAGATAGTATGCATGGGATAATTTCAATACCTTTGCATTTACTTAAGAATGTTTCATGGGATAATATATGGTCTATTTTGGAGAATGTCCCATGGGCAGCTGAGAAGAACGTGTATTCTGATGTGGTTGGGTGGAACACTTTGTAAACATTTACTAAGTCCAATTGCTTGCAGGTATGATTCAGTTCTATTCTTTCTTTGCTGATTTTTTGTCTAGTTGTTCTCTCTCTGTGCAATGGGATATTAAGGTCCCCTGTTATAATTGTGTTCTTGTGTATTTGGTTTTTCATGTCCATTAGTATCTGTCTTATATAGTTGGGTGCTCCTGTGTTTGGTGCATATATATTTATAATTGTTAGTTCTTTGTCTTGAATTTTTCCACTTATGATTATGTAGTGACCTTCTTTGTCTCTTTTAATCATTTTAGGTTTGAAGTTCACATTGTCTGCAAATAGAATTGTCACCCCTTCTTTTTTCTGGGTTCCTGTTGTATGGAATATTTTTTTCCATCCTTTGACTTTTAATCTATGAGATTCTTTTTGAGTCAGATACGTTTCTTGTATACAGCATATTGTGGGATCCTGTTTCTTGATCCATTCCATCATCCTGTTTCCTTTGATATGTGAATTGAGCCCATTTACATTTATGGATATCACTGACATGTACTGGATTGACTTTGCCATGTTGTGTTACTATTGTGAGTTTCCTGCTTTTCTCCCTTTTTTACTTTCTTGTCTAGCCTGGTGATTTCTTTCTGTTGTTGTTCTGGAGATTGTGGTCATTTTTATCTCTACCTAGGATGTCCTTTAGCACTCTTTCTAAGGTTGGTTTTATGGATATGAATTTCTTTAGTTGTTCTTTGTCATGGAAGTATCTTGTTTCTCCATTAAATTTGAAAGACAGTTTTGCTGGGTGCATCAGTCTGGGTTGAAAGTTGTTTTCTTATAGGGCTTGAAATAACTTCACTCCAAGCTTGTCTTAACCTGAAGGTTTGTGCTGAGCAGTCTGCCATCATTCTAATAGGCTTTTTTTGATAGGTGAGTTGTGTCTTTTCTCTAACAGCTTTTAGTATTCTGTTTTTATGCTGTATGTCTGAGATCTTAATTATTATATGTTTGGGTATAGTTTTATGTTGGTTATTCTATATGTTTGACATTCTATATGCCTCACTTATTTGTATATCAGATCCCCCCCCCCATGTTTGGGAAATTTTAAGCCATTATTTCTGTGAACAGCTTAGCTATATCCTTTGCATTGTCTCCTGCCTCCTCACTAATGCCTATTACTCTAACATTGTTTTTCCTGGCATCATCTTGTAGCTGCTGGATTGTCATTTCATGCTGCTTTGTTGTTTTTACAAGTTCTGCCCTTACAGATCACTATCTGTGATCCTGTCCTCAAGGTCTGAAATTCTATCCTCAGTTTCATTTAAATGGCTTTGCAGGCTTTCAGTACAATTTTTTGTTTCTTGTATATTTCTTTCAATTTGTTTGGTAGATTCTTCTTGTTTTCTTCATTGTTCATTCAAAGTTTCAATCAGTTTCCCAAGCTCCTGTAGTTTCTTATCTATTTCTTCTCTAGCTATGTTGAGCAACTCATTTACTAAGGTTGTTACTTTTGTCTTTATATAAGACATTATTTCTAATTTGAGTTCCTCTATTGCTTCATGGATTTGTTTCTTTACTTCATTTGCTATCTTTTCAGAGATTTCTGGTGTATGACTTTTAGGGTCCTCTATTTCATTATTGCCTGCACTTGCCTCTTATGGACTAGATGTTCGGGATTGCATTTTGCCTTTTCACTTAGTCATTTTCACCATTTGGGTAAATTTCCGGTCTTTCTATTCCAACAGTGACAACTTTCTGTAGTGTGTATTTCAGAGTTCTACTGTGTGGTTGATGTTTGTCAAATTGTATCATAATGAAGAGGAGATCCAGTCTCCTGAATTCCTCCTACCATGCCTGTTGAGTCCTATATTCTTTCTGGGCTAACTATCCCAGAAGTATTGATGTAGGGCAACTCTTATTTCCTGCTGTTGTTATATCTTCAGGTTGTTGCAGGTCACCAGGTCTCCCTAGCTATAATGTTTGTGTCAGTTGAGGCCCTGCTGTGTCACTGGGGGTCTCATAAGTTTTTTTAAATTTCCTCTAACTTGGGGGGGCGATATTGGCATACTCCTCAACCTGTCTGATGTTCTCTGTGTGGGGGGAGGGGAATACCCCCACTCTTGCCAGGTTCTCCATGGTCTTAAAGTTGTAGGGAGTTTCACTTCCACTCCTATTTACCCACTGCAGACCTCTGTTTTATGGGGCAAACTCACCACACTGACTGAAGCCTGATGAGGTCTTCTGTTTGGGTGAGGGGCTCCTGAACCTCTCACTGAGCCAGCATGGTTGTCCACTGTAGTCCCATGTTCCCGGTGGAACAGCTGGTCCAGCAGATGTGGTCCCAGGCAGCTCCAGCCTGTGGCTAGCTTCCTGGATGTTCCTGAAGGAGGGGCAGGCCGGCAGTCCCAGGCACCTCAAGCCCTCAGCTGCTGGTCTCCACAATGTTCCCTGTGGGCAAAGGGTGGGCCCAGCAGCCCCAAGCAGGCCAGGCTCTCAGCTGCCAGTCCCAGGATGTTCCCTGTTGGTGAAGGGTGGGCCTAGCAGTCCTGAGCAGCCTGGGCTCTCAGCTGCCCTCCCTGTGATGTTCCCTGCAGGTGAAGGTCAGTGGTCCTCTATTCTTCCATCTGTGTCTTCTTTAGAGGTGCTTAGAAATTCTTTTATTATGTTTTTTCATTTCTTCTTTTACCTGCAATAGTATTTCTGTTCTAATTTCTTTTATAGCCTCATGAAGTTGTTTACTTCAGTTGCCATCACTTCAGAAACCTCAGGTGTGTGACTCTTGATCTCACCTGTGTTTACATCTCCTGGACGTGCTCTGCATGAGTTGGAGGCCAGAGTCTGTCTGCCTTTTTCTTCTTCATCTTGACATTTTCTTTTCTTTTTTTTTTTTTTTTTTACTGGGGATCGAACTCACGACCTTGTGCTTGCCAGGCAGGTGCTTAAGCCACTGAGCTAAATCCCCAGCCCTCATCTTGACATTTTCATGGGTTCTTCCAGACAAGTGGGTAGTGGGGTCTCAGGCACTTCCTGCATTGGCTACAATTTCTCCAAAGTGTGACAGTTTGGTTCTCCTGAGCAGTGCTGACTATGGGTACCTGTTGGTGGCCATTGGGTGCGCTGGGGTGGGGCTTCAAAATAACTGCTCATACCATCAGGCATAATAAAATCAAACTAAACAGAACAGAATAAAACCAATCAAAACAAAACAGTGAAGGCAATACAGGACTTCAAAACAAGATAACAGGAAATCAGTGATGGCTACCATAATGCCTCTTGTCATCTCAAAGTGGCTACTGGCTATCGGTGGCAGGAAGTGGTACCTGGCTACTGGTGGCAGGAAGTGTCCCAGATGTTGGCTGGTGTGCACATGGAGCAGGGCTGGCTGGTGCCTCCCAGACCTGAGATGGTTACTGATGGGAAGGTCCCTGATAGTAGTTGGAGTGCATGTGGGGGCAGGGCTGGCCACTGCCCCCTGGACCTGAGCTGATTATCAGTAGTAAGGGCTCCTAGTGTTGGCTGGAGTATATGCAGGGCACAAAACAATTATTTAAGAAAATTATGATAATTATCAAATAAATAAAATACTTTATTTACATACCACAGTGTGTAGCAACTGTGTTGAGTTTGACAATGCCTGTATTTCTTCTGCATGCAGATTTAGTTTTAGAGAGACATGCATTATAGATCTGTTGTGTTGACCTCAGCTCAGTTTTCTTTCAGCCTCTTCTGCCTTCTCTCACATTGGCTACATGCTGAAAGAATCAACCACTGGACATGACTAAGCCACTATATCTCTGGAGAACAAGAAGCAAAAGAGTTAGGTTGACCTCAGAGATGCAAGTATATGGAAAGTGCATAGACTGTGGTTTTCCCCCATATGGATTCCCAAATTTTGTCCACTGGGAAACTTTTTAAGTTGTCTCTTGGGTCCTTCTGATAGTATCACACTTGGATTGTTTTACAGACTTTTCACAACCTAAAAAGTGTTAGCTAGCTCCAGGCTCACATTTTTCTACATTTCCATGGCATAGAGCCTTCAATGTGGTATTACTGGATCAAAGTGTAAGTGCATGCTTACTTTTAAAAGATATTCCCCTCTCTATGGATTGTGTCACTTTTATTGCTTCAAGAATACATGACAGCAAGTATTTATCTGCACTTTCAAATTGTCACACTTTGCCAATTTCCAAATTTCTCCTCTCAGCTAGGGAACGAGTCATCTCGTTTTAGCCTAATGATATTTATATCACATGTTCATATAATCTTTTAATACTCCCCACTTTATTCTTATTCATTGTCAAATTCAGGTGTAGAATAATCTGAAGCAGAGGGTGTCAATGACCAAGGACTTGATACATGAGAAACCTTTGGGCTGCTATTGTACTCTGTTCACCTGCTCTTCTCATGAAATAACTCCAGAGTTTTTTTTTGTTGTTATTGTTGTTGATTTTACTTTTTGGTACTGGGTATAGAACTCAGGTCTCTTACACTGAGCTCCATCCCCAGTTGTTTTTTTTATTTTGAGACAGGGTCTTACCAAATTGCTAAATTGTCCAGACTGGGCTCAAACTTTTGATCCTCCTACCTCGATCTCCCATAGTGATGTGATTTCAGGCATGTGTTACAATTCCCCACTAGAACAAAGCTTCTAAGGTAAATAGTATTTCTTTTTTATTCTGTGGTTCAATGTTCATCCCCCTCTCTCATGTTTACCAAATAAAATGATATGCTTAGAAAGGTATAGAGTGATGTCAGCCAATGTCTACCATCCTATAAATGTGTGGATCTCCTGACATATTCATAATACCACATACAGAGTATCAGAAATGCCAAAACAGAGGATGTGTACATATATTCCAAAATTTTTTGGATTTTTTGGGAACATACACAAGTCTCTTTCACATAACTGTTCACACATGTGACATCAGGTCATGTGTGATCCTCTGCTTGCCACAGAGTAAAAGGGGACCACCACATTGAATGTCTGAACTACCTATAAGCCACATAGCAGGCTTGAATACTCTGAATGGTGTCCATACCCTATACAAAGCTGAGCACAGTGCCTCTGCATTTTCTAGGAAAGAAAATGACTCACTTCTTCCTCCATACAGTCATTTCCAGTAAAGCAAAGTGAGTCCAGGTCCAGTGATCCTCTAGTTCTGATGTAAGAAAAGAGGGTATGGCAGAGCAGTTGAGGATTCTCAGAGGCTTCTGAGAGCACACCCTAAGAGGAAGCTGAATCAGAGAATGCAAGAGCTCATGGCTGGGCTGCTCACAGCCTTTTGAGTGAATTCAACTCAGAATTTATGAGTGTGATTTCATGTCCCTGACAGGCATTGAAAAAAACTTTTACTTTTTTCATTTTTTTTTCTTGAATAGAATATATACATATCAAAATTCCAAAGATATAGAAGGGTAGCAAATACATCTTTGCAGAAAAATTTTATAAGAAAGATTTTACACACTATTTCATTATTTTATAGACATGATAGCATTACCTAAATGATGTCTGAAAAATTGCTTTTTCATAGTACTATGATAGTTGTTCTATATATGAATTTTTTACAATTATTTTAATCATTAGGAAATATTGAAAGTAGTACATTAAAATTAATTTATAATTTAATTATGAGCAAACATTTCTTTTATAGCCATATTTAGGAAAAACTGATATGAATAGTCTATCCATAAATCAGTTATTAAAAGAAAAAAGAACAAAATAATAAAAAGAAATAGGACCTTCCACAACAGCTGGAAAAACTATCCTGTTCCCCCTCAAAAGCTAGAGTTTAACACTAACTGATTAGGATCCTTTCTCAGGTCTCAATGAATATTTTTGCCATTTAGGCCTACCTTTACAATATTATTTAATGAATATTTAATCCTCCAATGAATTTCATTTTTTTTGGATCCTATTTTCTGCATCCTTATCTGAGATAGATCCCTCATATGGTAGCAAATTATAAATACATCCTGAAAATATTTCTATTTTTAATTAAAATATTTTGGCTAATAACAATGTAATTATGGACATTTTCAACTAAGAAGTAACATTTTGTTTCTGTTGTGTTTTACTTTTGCTTTCCTCTGTTCATATGGGTGAACAGAGAGTCTGCTGAGTGACTTTTATTATACTATTGTTTTTCCTGTCACTTGCAAGTAGTTTGCACCATTTTCACTCTTTCATTCATTATCCGAGATATTAGGTATAATTTATAAATCATAGTTTGAATGTAATCAACACTCTATCTTCTCCTGGAAGGAACAAGAGCTTGGAACTGACAGAACATATAGACAAAAATTAGTGTGATTTAGAAGATCTGAGCAATAACAGAAAAACTAAGATTTATCCTGCACACTTTTGAGGGTTGGAAAATCAAAGGTCAAGTAACCAGCAGATTTAGTGTCTGGGTTCAGAAATCTATTGTGCTCCTAGATGGTGGCCTTTTAAATGTCTTCAGAAGTGAAAGGGGCAGATACATTCTCTGGGTCCCTTTTACAAGGGCAGTAATTCAGTCATCAGAACATTGTCATTCTCACTTAATCACTTGTTAAAGGGCCGACCTCTTACACTTTTGCACTGGTGATAAGGTTTCAAATATAATAATCTTAAGAAACACAAACCTTAGTCCATCACCCTAGTCAAACAAGGCTCTATGAGCACAGGGCCAAGAGTCAAGGCTACAGAGCAAATAACATGCATATGCAAGCTAGTATTTATGAGTTTGGAGCATAGACTTCTTGGGTTTATTTGTAACACAAATGGTAGAAAACTCCAAGTGTGTGTCAGGTGGTCATTAACATGCAGAATGAGATGAGCCAGGGGAAGGGGGTAATAGGGTAGTTGTCAGGGTAGAGAGGTCTCATGGCCCCCTCCACAGTCCAGGAGGAACTGGACATGTGTTGTGTGCAGAGAGGTGCAGGGAGAAGAGTGGTATTAGGCTTAGTTAGGGACAATGCAATCCATGGAGACACTTTTATAATGTTTTTGAACTTATCTGTGGCCCTAGGTCTCACTTAGGAGTTGAAAACTGTTACTCATGCAGGATTCAGGGACAAAACCTAAGAAGACAAGATTAGGAGACAAAGTCATGTGTGGGGGCCCTGTAAGAGGTCCCATGCCACAAGGTTGGCCTTTACCTAGGCAGCAGGAATCTCAAGGATATATTCCTTGGCATCTGGGCAAAGGACAATAGTATGCAACCCTCTGTACACTTTGTAAGTAATAACATATCAAAAGGACACAAAGAAGTGCAGGAAATAGCTGAGGCAAAAAGGCATGAAGGTGAGCAAGGCCTTGTGAAAACTGGAAAAATACATTCCAAGCAGTAAATATTTGCTTAGTGAGAGAACTGTTTTTATCTCTTAGATTGGAATTCTAAGTGAAAGTCAGTGTCCTCAGCTGTGATGTTATCTTTCCTTCATAGATGTCACAGTGTCACAGGCTACTATAGGCGTCTACTATAACCATTGGCATGGAGAGTTCTGTTTCTGCCTGCCAGCTGTTGGCTCAGCAGGTGAGTCATTCAGGTCTGGGACAGACTCAGAAGTTATTATAGGAAGCCAATATAGGAAGTTAATATACAGTCAGCCAATTGATTCTAAAGCCTGCTCAACACTGTCTTAGTGTGGTCTCCATCACTTGATCAATGAATAATCTAACATAGGGACCGACAAAGAAGGAGCAGATTCTTGAGCAAAGGCATATGCATGATGATAAGCTATTTATCTCTGATATAAAGAATAATAATGGTATAAACATTTCTAATTCAGATATATATATAGATATGTATGTATCTCTATATATCTCTATATATCTCTATATATCTATATATATCTATATCTCTATATATCTCTATATATCTCTATATCTCTATATATATCTATATCTCTATATATCTCTATATATCTATATATATCTATTTAACTGTAATGAAGTGGTAATACTCAAAATAAACTGAAGAGTGTAATTAGCTTACATCATAAATATCCAGGCTTGCTCTTCAAATCAGTGATTCAACATTTGCTTTACTGGCATTTAATAGCATTGGGATATCCTGTACTTGTTTTGCAATTATTTCCAATTCATTCTTGTGATGATGATCTTTCAGTCCCCATGAATCTGGCAAGTGTTTCTCTTGTTGGGGTTTCTCCCTCTTGATTGTTTTGGATTTTTTAATGGACCTCACTGGCAGGAATTTGTCAGGGAAGGAAGTAAGGACAATTTTATTTTCTCCTTGTTAAGACTCTTGGTGGTAAGTTTCAAACCTCTACCACTGCCAGTGCTTTTATAAGCTGGCCCTCTTTATACAGATACCATCATCAGACTCAAGTCACCTGCTTCTCCATTTGACTATTCAAACCATAGGGGAATAATCTTATGTTTGTTGCATGGTCAAATATATGTCTGAGTCTCTTTGAGGGCCTCTCCAATCACTGCCTGCAGCATTTTTCAGCATATAATTCATTTATCCAGCATTTCTAAGTTCGTGGGGTCTCCACTGACCTTTTGGCTTAACCCTTACAGTCTTACATACTGTCTTCTCAAGGGTACACTGCTTTGTCTTTTGTTTCTTCCTCTGATATCTTGGTAAAAGCCTCCCTTACACTACAACTGTTTTATTCTGCATGCATGTAATAGCAGCATCAGGTGCACAATGCCAAGGTCTGATGAGCAGTAACCAGGCCCCATTGTGTCATGGCTGCAGAGGCACTGTGAAATGACACATACTGAATACCTCAATGGAAGAGCACTATGAAATGAATCCCAAAGAACCATTTCCCTAGGTGAACCTTCCTGAGCACAGGGCCCTGGTCTCTTTTGTACTGTCTTGCTTACTTTATTTTCTTTTTTTTTGGTTACTTTATTTTCATCATTGAGACAAAACACCTGATGTCCAAAGTGAAGCAAGGAAAGGTTTATTTAGCTTACAGTTTTGGGAGGTTTCAGTTGATACTCAGCTGTCTCCAAGGCCGGCATGGGGCAACCATTCATGGCAGCTGCAAGCAACAAGAGCAAAAGGGGTAAACAGTGGGGAGAAGCATGTTTCCTTCCCTCCCTTATATTGTATGCCGGCTCCCCACTCACACTACCAGTCCCAGTGCTAGACAACCAACCAATCATAAACACTAGATGCAGCCACTTCCATGACTGCATGAGGCTTGGGTGGCGGCATCTGAACACAGACCATAACATGTACCACTGACCTTGAGAAGCATCAGGTCTTGCTAGTTTCTGAGATGTTTTTAAGGCATATTTTTTATTCTGCTGATGTGAGGTATGTGACTTCTTTTTAATTCTAGTCTTTTAGCAACTGTCTTCTCCCTGCCCCTAAATGTTCTGGGATTTTGTTGGTTTGTTTGTTTTTTGTACTGGGGATCAAATTCATGACCTCATGCTTGCCAGGCAGGTGCTTTACTGCTGAGCTATGTCTCTGGCCCTGGTATTTTCTTTCTGATAAAACCAAAAGTTTAAAACAATCATTTAACTGTGCCATTTGCTCCTGATTTTCATTGCAAATCTGGTTGAAAGTCATGGCACAGCCTGAATATTGGGCAGGCTTGAAATTTCTTCTAGGTTAGTTAGTCTGTCACTCTTAATCTCAGTCTTCTGTAAAGTCTCAGGACATTGAGAAAGTGAAAACTAATTTTCTACCAAAATGTATAGAAATGGCCCTTAGTCCAACTGCCAATGGATTCTTTGTCCTCAACTGAATACGCACGAGCCTGGCTTTTACTGTCTTCATTCCAATCAACATTCTGACCTTCTGAGTTCTGATAAGAATCACCCATCTCACTCTACTTACAACATTATAAATCTTTTCTAGCCAGCATCTTTGTTGTGGTTTGTTTAAATATCCTCCCAAAGCCTCATGCAGTCATGGAGGTGGCCGAGTAGCATTTGTGATTGGTTCGTTGTTTAGTGCTGGGATGGGCAGTGTGAGTGCTGCACCTTCCCTAGGGGTCATAACTGGCATACAGTATAGGGGAGGGAAGGAGGCATGCTTTCCCTCTTTCGCCCTTTTACTCTTATCCTTTGAGGCCAACACTAATGGCTGCCTTTCAGCCATGCCATCCTGCCTTGGAACCAGCTGAGTATGGACTGAAACCTCTAAAACTGTAAGCTAAATAAATCTTTCCTTGCTTCATTTTGGGCCTCAGGTATTTTATCTCAACAATCAGAGAAAAGTAACCAAGTCAATCTCTAAATCTTTCCAAACACCTTCCATGAACCACTATCAAATCTTTCTAAACCACATTGTCAGGTATAGTCACAGCAACAGTTCAACTACCGTACCAATATCTGCCTTAGTTACTTTTATATTACTTGGACAGAAATACTTGGCACATGCAACTTAAAGGATGAAAGGCTATTTTGGCTCATTGTTTCAGTCTATGGTTGGTTGGTTCTAAAGGAAAAGCAGGATTGCATAGGGATATGACAGAGGAAAAGATGCTCAACTCATGGAAGCCAGAAAACAGAAACAAAAGGAGAAGCCAGGGAGAAAAATACATCCTGAAAGGTCATGCCCTCAGTGGTCCTACCTTCAACCAGGCTACACCTCCTAACAGCATATTCAGGTGTTCAATTCATCAATGGATGAATCCAGCAATGAGTATAGTGCCTCCAATGATCCAGTTACTTTCTACACACATGAGAATTTTGTGGAAAGTTTTAGATATAGACCATAATGTCCATGGAGATAGGCATTTGGGAATGACTAAAAGAAAATGATTCCCTGCTACTAAAGTGCACTGGCATGCTAGTTTCACACACTCAGTGTAAACATATAGTTACTAACTACACTTTGAACACATCCATATACTGAGATACAATATTTGTGTATACCCTTATCCAGCTCCAATCATATTTAATCATAGACACACACTCATTCTCATCCCCCTTGGTATGGATACTCACTTGAACTCCATTAGGACATCTATACATACCCATTTACACTGCTATGTGTTTGTACATCCTATTGTTATCAAGCAGACACATGCATCCTTGTTGCCTACATTCACACATGCTCACTCAGGCTGAACAGGTTCACTGACTCCTCAGATACATTCACCCCCACACACTGACTCATAGTGGCACATGTTCACACAAAAATCATGTTTGGTGCATATATGCATACTCACACTGCACATACATAAACACTGCTGACACATATTCACTAACTCATGCTTGGTGTCCACAATGCCTACAAAATTTATCACACACACATACACACACACACACATAGGCACAGGGAGGGAGGGAGAGAGCGAGAGAGAGGGAGAGAGAGAGAGAGAGAGAGAGAGAGAGAGAGTTTTGTCTCCTGAGTGCACATGACAATTGATTTACTTAGCATTTATTTCTCAATAAAGGATCCAATAAACAGAGAAGTAGCCTCAGCCACCCAGCCATGACATATGAGGGAAGGATCAAGCAGAAGCTATAGATCATAGGGCCTCTGTTCTTTGGGCTGCACATGAGTCTTCAATTTCTTTATGTGTCATTTGCCTTGGAAAGATTTTGTAACTTATCATATGGCAACAGAAGCAATTGATGTTTGATTTTCCCTATGACAAATCTCATATAAGGCTGTTGCAGAAATTATCTCATCTGTAATAATAATTACTTTGTTTTACAGTGATAGCTAGTTCCTATTAATCAAATAGCACTATACAATTTCTTTTTGAAAAATGAAATTCCAGAGGTTACACCAATAGTAACCTCTGGAATCTGGAGGAAAGGAGGTGAAATGGAGTCTCTTGGCAACCTAGCAAGAGTGACGAGGTTGGCTTTTATCTATGTCTCTATGCAGATATCTGGTTAAGGTAAAAAACTGAATGGTCCTTTCTCCCCCACAACATTATATCTGATGTGTACAGTGGAGTTCAGTAGGAATAGGTCAGAGTTGAGTTTGGGACCTTCAATGGGCTACTTTTTAAAAAAATGTTATTTAAAGAGAAAAAAAGCAAAATAGAAAAAAGGGTAGAAATAATACAGAATTTTAAAAAAAATGAACAGTAAGAAATCACTAGTTGATAAATTACATACTGTCATCTTAGAAATAGTTGTTCAAGTTACAAAATTAAAGCATACAAAGTGGACAAACAGTGAGACTGCAAACAGTTCTGTTCAATGATCCAACAAAAACTTAGTAATATGGTTATCTATCTTACACACTTAAACACACATGCAGTTATATCCTTTTTTTTCAATTTTTTAAAAAAATTTATTTAAAGAGAAAAAAGCAAAACAGAAAAAAGGGTAGAATACAGAATCTCAAAAAAAAGCATTAAGAAACCACTACTTGATAAATTACATATTGTCTTCTTAGAAATAGTTGTTCATGTTACAAAATAAAGGCATACAAAGTGAACAAACAGTGAGGCTATAAACAGTTCTGTTCAATGATCCAATAAAAATTTGGTAATATGGTTATCAATCCCACACACTTAAATATACATGCTGTTATATCCTTTAGTGCATTTTCTTTTCCTCCTTTTGCTTTTTAAGTACATTATCTGTTTAGTTATATCATGTTTTAGCTT
>PVJX010041241.1:0-14760 GCA_004027295.1 Dolichotis patagonum
GCTTCACTAATGGTAGCCCCGGGACCTCATATTTGAGCAGTTTTTTTAACTTTAGTTTCCTCCTGGGTTGAGACAGTCCATCTCTCCCTGTTTGGGTCTCTCCAGGGTGTTCAATTCTGGCATTTAAGCTGTCTCTCTCAGAGAGGATCACTCTCCTGCTACCTACTGGTCCGCCATCTTTGGAAACTCTTTGGTTGCTATTTATTCTATACAATCTGTGTTTCCATTCCCCCTCCCTTAAATTGCCAATATGAAAACTCTTATAATCATACAGTAATATAATTACTTTTAAAGATGTCTGCTTCCCAGCAAATGTTCAGATGTATTCTTCCTGTCTCAGATTTTATAAAAGCACTTGAATTGAGAAGCACAAGTTCTCCTGAGCTTCTTCTGCCTCAGTTATGCTGTTACACTCTAGGGAACCAAACCTGAAGGCCTGGCTACTTTTCTGTAAGTGTGGTCGTAGTGATGGACAGTGGGTGAGGGAAAGATAGGAACAAGGCAGGGAAGAAAAATGTTTTAAGGCAAACTGGTGGATTAGTATGCAGTTTAAGGATAACTTACTCACACCTGTCATGAAGGACCTCAACTTTCTAGGGACCCTGACATTCCACAGGGCTCAAACTGGGCTAGAGAAACTAATTCACCCACCCACTCCTCTGGCTTCCTGTTTTTTAGAAACCAGAGTGTCTCTTGAGTATAACTTTATTGTAAGCATTGTTGAGGAAGGGAAGTGTATGTTGAGTAGTCTTAAATCTGGATCTCTTCATCTAACAGACTGCATTCTCTCTGACTTCAAAGGCTGGGCACTGGTCCAGGAATGATGCCCTTGGCCTCTGCTAAAAGGTGGGGCAGGTGTGGGAACACAAACACACCATGGACTCCTGTATAAGCTGAGGGAGGCAGCAGGAGAGTATGTGACTGTGGAGCAAAGCAGATGCCTGTGTTCTTGGCCAGGTTCCACCTTATAAAGAGTGTTCCTGGCAGGAATGTTTTCACTGAATTGAGTTAGGGAGCTGGGACTGTTTGAACTTCTGTCTGCATTGCCTGATGCTTGGCATAAATAGTAATGAGCATGGAAATTATTTACTGTGAAACTTTGACTATATTACTATTCTATCACTGGCTTACTATATAATGAAGCCTAGTGATGCTTACACTGTTTCTTGAATTCTCTACAAACCCATACTCTCCTATCCCTGCACATCAGTTGTCTCAGCTCTCTATGCATGTGGCTTGTCTTGAGAAAGAGCACCCGCAGAGATTTCAGACTTACTCATTTTCTTCACTGTCCAGGTCTCTATCTCACTGAGCTGTGAAATTTCAGCACCCACTGGAGTATGTTTATTTTCTCTTCTGATTATTTGTAAGCAAAACTGGGTGCATACTTTTTTATGTGTTTACATGCATGTCTAGTATCTGTGTATGCATGGTTGGCTCCCTGAAGCTTTTTGCAAGTTTACTGCTGTGTGGGTATGCATGTGTGAAGGAATGCATCTAATTTGCGTGTACTTTGTCAGAAAGCTTGCTTGTGAGTGCAGCAGAGAAAACTTAGGAGCAGGAGAAACCCTGTGGTAAAAGACAGAGATTGACTCCTCTCTTGGGCAGGTGAGCTTTGGTAAGCTATTCATTGAGTCTGGAATAAAAATGGAACCATGTACATAATCACTGGGGAAAAGATGGAAGAATACATTGAATCTAGAAGATAATATCTTCATATTTTTGTTAGTATATGTTTGTGATGCTTAATAAGTATATTCATCTTGGGAAACTGGTACATATACGTATAGCATCTTGATCAATTTTAGTCTACCCCCCATTCTTTGATTTTACTCCTTCCAATAAAGAATCTAACTCCCTGGTTCTTATCATTCCTCTTTTATTTTTCTTTTAAATTATTTATATTTGTATAAATATTCATATATTTATATGTTATATAAATATATGAATATTATGTGCTCAGAAGTGTAGCCTTGTCAGTAGTGGTGAATCACTGGGGTTGTGACATAGAAGGGTATATTTTTATCCCTAGCTTCTACCCTCTTTCTTACTCGACTTTCTGGCTGTCATGAAGTGAGCCACTGTCCACTGCCATGCAGTTCTACTTTGGAGTAAACCAACCATAGACTGAATTCTCTGAAACAAATATACTTCTCTTAATTTGTGGGTGGCAGCTATTTCATCTCATTGATGGCAAAGTGAATAATAGAGATTTTGGTATAAGAAGTGAGGGCATTACTGTGACTGTATCTGACCGTGTGATCCAGAAGCCCTTGGAAAGATTTGCAGGAAGAATTTGGAAGAGTCAGGAGATGTGGACTGGAGAAGCCCTAAAACAGTGATGGCAAAAATTTCAACAATAACAAGCAGCCCATTGTGTCATGTATATGATAGGTTTGCTACCATTGCCCTAGTATGTTGTGAGGAGAGCTCGTTGTGACATTCTTGTTGGCATTTAAAAGACCAGAATGCTGATAAGAATGTGGAAATAAAGACCTGACTCAGGAATTTTCAGTTGGGAACAAGGACAACACTGGCAGTTGAACTGTAGGCCATGTGTGTTATACCTTTGTAGAAAATTTGTCTTCATTTTGCTCATGTACTATGGTTTTGTGGAAGACTAAGATTAAAGGTGGTGGACTAAAAGGAAATAACAAACATCCCAGTTTTCAGGCTGTATCAGGGGTACAGCTGGGTGCTTTTAGCCAGCTATACAGTGATAATCAGGAGAAAGAAAAATCACAGGTGAATGTCAGGTCAGCCCTAAATGAAGTACCTGCAAAATTTGGGCTCATGGAGAGCTTGGCTGCTAAAAAGATTATCATTAAAAAGAAGCCAAGTACTTTGCATTAGAACAATAGAAGAGATGACTTGAAGCATCTCAGTATCCACAAGACACTACTTACCACATGTTTAAAGGTGTACAAGTTTAAGACTTCCATTTGAGAAGAAAGCACTGAGACTCCCTGCTAGAAAAGAGGAACTTAGAGAATTGGTCCCCTGGATCCATTTTACTGTGCTCAGCTATGCAAGCACTCAGAAGCCATTGTAGTCTTGACCAAGGGGGACTAGCTACTATTCCCACTGCCAGCATACCTTGATATCATCCATGTGGAGTTGGCTTTACAAGTATGCAGAATGCAAGAGTTAAGTTTCAGAAGGAGGCCTGAGAGCCCAGGGAACGAGCCACTGAGGACAGTACATGGAGCTGTGAGTGAAACAGCAGGTTTAGTAATGATTTCAGGAAGTTGGAGGTGCCAGAAATATGGAATGTCTAATGAGGACAGTCATAGGCAGCAAGTAGAGCCTGCTCAAGCAAGAGGCCATGTTGGCTGCAATCTACAAGGTCCTACAGACAGGGCTGCCCATGCCTTTTACAGGTCACATCCTACTACACTATGCTGGTGAATACTGGATATGGAGTTAATTTTTTTCTGATGGATTTTGATTTTACTTTGTTCTGATTCCTGTCTTTTACTCTATTTCTTGTGTTTCAAAGAGAAATATTTCCTCTGGGCCACTGTATATTGTTATTATAAGTATTTAACTTTCTAAATTTCATAGGAATTCCCAAATAAGAGTATGATTTAAGTCTCAGAGGAGACTTCAGACTTGGACTTTTTAGTACTGTTGGAACTGTTAAGACTTTAGCAACTCTTAGAGATGGACTAAATTCATTTTACATAATGAGGTGGACATGAGTCTTGTGGGACATGGGACAGAATGGTATAGTTTTGATCTAAGATATTTCCCAAAAATCACCCTGTGTTCAGATGTGGAGCCTATTTGAAAGGAGCAGGTCACTGTGGGTATGACCTGAAAGGATGTATTTTTGTCCAGAGCTCCTCTCCTATCTCTTTCTCTGCTTCCTGGTTGCCATCAAGTGAATAGTTTTCCTCAGCCAGGCTCTTCCACCGTGCCATTTCTGTGTTGGAGTCAGCCAATTATGGACTGAACCAAATGAAACTGTGAAGCAAAATAAACCTCTCTTACTTTAAGTTGTGAGTGTCTGGTATTTTGTCCTGATGGGAAATATGACTAATACAAAATGCAGGTGGGCTTTAGAAAAGCAAGGATTTTGAGGCCCGGTATAGGAAACATACTTATAATCCCAGCTACCTTGGAGGTTGAGGCAGGTAGATCTCAATTAGGGGCCAGTCTAGCAAACTTTGAGACCCTAGGTCAAAATAAGAAATAATCAAATGGCTGGAGATTTAACTAAGTGGTAGAGTACTTGGCTAACATATGTGAAGCCTTGAGTTTCAGCCTCAGCAGTGCCAGAAAAAAAAAAAAGAAAGGAAGGAAGGAAGGAAAAAAAGAAGGAAGGAAGGAAGGTCTCAATTAGTCTTATCTTCCCCTACCCCATGAAGTCTATACCCTTAAAGTAACCTTTTTGTCCTATTTTTCAGTTTCCTTACTGATCCTTTTACAACAGAGAAATATAGTAATTGACTCATGGATTATTGAAATAACAGGATAGATTTTTAGGCTTCCTGAGAATATTGATGGCTCTAAAGATTACCACAAAACTCATCAAGAAGGAAGGCTTAAGTGCAGGAGGTCTTATTTCTAGAGCTGGTCTTAGACAAGTGTCCTACCCTCCTCACTCATGAAGTAATTGGCAACATGGCTAGAACAAATGAATGATTGTGCCATAATTAGTTTATGACCTGAAGGCATGCCAGTTTGTAGCCCTGCCAGTCTGTCAGCTGCCATCAGAATAGATATGCCTCATACAAGTGTAAGTGACAGAGATATGGTACTATTCCCTGGGCCTACAAATAATGATGCAAGCCTATGAACTGAGCTAGTATATTAACATTTCCTGAATTGACCTTTCCTACTTTTATTTTATGCAAAAATAACCTTTATATTCATTATGGTTGTTAATGATGGTTTTTGAGTTGATTGTAAAAGTAATGCCTTGTGCTCATCCTCTCTTTCTTTTCTTCCTTCATTCCTACATTCCTTACTTCTTCCCTTCATTTCATTGCCTCTTTCCGAATCTGCCTCCCTCTTTTCCCCCTCCCTCTTCGTTCCTCTCTCCATCCCTCAGCATGCTTTTCTTCTCCTTTTTCATTCTCTCCCATTACTTGTTCCTTCTTTGTTTGGGGAAAATAGTCTAGGGCAGCAGGGACCATCTGGCCAATTGTGTTCATTAATTGAAATCATTCCTTTCTGATCTACTCAGGAAATGGCTCAGCCAACATCTTTTTCAGGTCTCACACTCCTGGCCTGCTTAGTGGTGTGATTGTTGTCCAGATCTTTTCTTCTAGTTTCCAGACAGTTCAAGAAACCCAACTTGTAATGAGAAATCTACCAGCCTGCCAGTCTAATTCATATAAATGTTTACCAGGTTGTTTGTCCTAGACCTCAGCAGATTTAGATTCTGAAAATGGGGTTTGCCTCCAAGGTACCATGAGGTCTTTCCTGCCTATCAGCAGGCACTGCATATTTGTTTCATATGCTCAGCACATGGGAATAGTTGGACCCACTAAAATTGAGTTAATAGTACATATATACACTGTTGCTGACTAAAGCAGGTCATATTCTTAGGTAGAGGAAAAGGTCTTCAAATACATAGATACTGTTTTTACATGTATAAAATAAAGCTGTTTACAGGATGATCAAATTCAAAGAACAGCACTCAGTCAGCGATTTCTTTTTAGAACTCATAGGATTATTATTATTTCTAACATCTGCAAACAACTTTAATAACCCTAACCTCATCTAGAGAGCTGACCAAAGGTGGGAAATTCTTTATTTTTTTATCTTCTTGTCATTATAGCCAAATTTTCATGGCTTAAAGTTCTTCTATTTTGGTTTCTTGTGCTGCTCAAATTGAAGATAGCATTCTCTTATACATTGTCCAAAATCACTTTTTTCACCAAAAATGTGCTTATTTCTGTTTCTTAAAATTGCCTTTAATGTGTGCACTGACTTCTTTGGTACGGCTGGTGTCCAGATCTTTCATAAAAAAGCTCTTGCCTCTTGTGTGTTTATGACAGTCTATATCTGGGTCATGTTTGGATTTGCAGTTTGAAAGCTAATCAGGTATGACCTTAAATAAAATTTCAAACTAATGACGAACACTGGTTGTTTTTTAAAAAAATTTAAGAATAAGTCCTTGATTAGAATGACAAAACTGTAATTTTCACATATTTGTGAAATGTAAATACATTATTATTTTGGGGTAGTTATGAGCTATAGTAATCCAAATACTTCTCTGTTTAAATAAGTATAATTTTGTTGATAATAAGCATATTAGTATGACTCCACTAAATGAATTTGTTATTATTTGTCCCCAGTTTTCTCTTTAATAGTAAAAATGCCACATCTATTGTCAAAACTTTCAACTATAGAGCTCAGTGCTCTTTCCTGACCAGCGATGTTTCCATATGAATGTATTTCTAGTCTGATCTAAAAGAGTTTTGTTCAAATACGTAGTATTTCTGAAATGCAAAGTTTTACTAAGAGCCTATAATTCAGGCAAACCCATTTTCAACAATTGCCTGCTTGTTTTGAAACTTAAAACACAGCTTGGACTCCAATAATAAATTGAAAAAGGAAAAAAAAATCTTTAAGATTTTCAGTCAGCTGCTACAAAGCCCATGGTGCAGAAGAGGTGTTTATATTGTGACTTCAGAGTAGCCCACTTTTTTTCTTCCTTTGTGTTTGTTTTTGGTTTCATTTTTGAGACAGGATCTTGCTATGTTATCCAGGCTGGCCCCAAACTCTCAAGCTTAAGTGATCCGCCCACTTCAGATTCCTGAGTAGTTGAGGCTACAGGCACATGCCCAACCCTGGTCCTTAATTTAATGGGAATTTATTATTTCCTCAGTTGTCACAGAAGAAAAGCAACAAATCAGAATTGGCAGGTGGCAGACTGAGTCATTTTGTGGAGGTCGCTTACTCTGGAAGTAAACACAGTGACAGCTGAGTTCTGGGTAACCAAGATGAAGAAATCATAAAAACCTGGCAGTAAGGAGGAGCTAGAAAGCCTGCCCCACTCAATAAGGTTGTGGTATTGATAGACCAGATTTTGCTTGGCCGTTTTATTGTTTGGGGGGGATTTAATTTATTTGAAAAATTTGTATTCTTATAAAATGTGATGCTGTGAATGGTTCTGTACAAATTGGATTTCTCCTGTTTAGAGTTATGTGTTTTGATATCCTACCAAAAATATAATAGCCAGACCAAAAGGTACAAGCTGTTTTATAGCTGCAATTATATGTTGCCAGATTTCCCAACATATTAAACTGTGTAAATGTGCCTGTTTTCACCAGGCCCTGCAACATTGAATGTTATCGTTTCTAACATTTTTGTTAGCTTAATAGTGTATGTATACATATTAGCTCTATGTGTCTTATTTTTAATTTATTTAATAAGACTTTCCACTTTTTAATGTCAGAATTTGTTGTTTGTTACCTCATGTTTTTTTAAATAGTTTACAGGCTAAATCTGAGCTGTGACTTTATATACTTTTATTCTTTCCTAATATTTGGATAGTTAAAATTTTATTTATATTTGTCACATAGTATTCCAATTTTATTGCTTTCATTTTTATATGTGCTTTATCATATTTCTCTATGCAAAAGTGTTCCCCTTTACGTTTATATATTCAAATCCATCCATCTTGTCTCTTACGTTTCTTTTATTTTTCAGTATTCAGAAACTCAACATTCCTCCACAGCTGGGACAAATATGTGATTCTGTCTTTTGCACTCCCCCAGGGTGTTTTTTTCTTTTTTTTGTGTTTAATTTTGGTCCCATCTGGACTTTATTGAAGTGTATGGTATGAGGTATGGATCTAAAGTAAAATCTCCACACTGATATCCAAATGTTTTTGCAATTCAATTTGGCAAATATTTTTGAAATCCTATGTGCTAAGCATTGTTTTAAATACACAAGACTTTTTTGATGAGGCAATAGCTATGCTCTCCAAGTCTGTGATTTTTCAGTGTTTGTGTGTATGTGCGTGTATGTATGGTGTGTGTGGGGGTATGGTGTGTCTTTGTTATTTTGTCTCACTTTCCCTCTTCTCTGAACAAGGATAGTAGTGGCAGTAATAAGGTAGGTATTGAAATAATTATAAAGAAGCACAACAAAGACAATAGTAAATAGCATTAGAAAGGTTAAGGGCAAGGACTAGTGGTATGACTCAGTGGCACAGTGCTTGCCAAACAATGTGAGAGGCCCTGTATTTGATTCTCTACTTGCAAAAGAAACAAAGAAATACAAAAGGAACAAGAAACTTTGGGAATTTAAGGGTAAGATTCTTCCAACTTGAATAAAAAAAGGCAGAAGTGACACTTGAAAGAGTTCAGACAGCAGGATTACTTTTATTCTGAAAAATACATAGTACCTATTTGAACAGATCTTGTGTTGGTGACTGGAGATAGAGATGGACAAAACAGTCTCTGTACCCAAGGATCTGTCAAACTTGTAGAACATGATTTTATAGAAAAGGAAACATACTAGGGGAAGGTAGTACTTAGGGAAACAAGTGTGGTTGAAGAAACTTATAAGTTGAAGAATGATAGAAACTAAGATGGAAAAGAAGACTGGGACCAGTTTTAAGTGTTCTTTAAATGTCATGAGGAAACACTGATTCTTTCTTTGCTTGAGAATAAGGAAGACTGACATGGCAGTGCCTTTAGTAGGGTCAATTTTCAGGCTGGAGGGCTATTATTCTTTATTAGGCATTTTTGAAAAGTGAGTAAGATGTGTGCAAAATTGTGATATTTGGTCTGTTTGACATCATCAGTTCAATGTTTTATAAAATTTCTGGTCCCTCTGAAGAAGTGACAAATTTGTGATACCTTTCATATATTGCATTTGGTTCCTTTCTAGGAATCCTTCAATCTCCCTTTAAAATACTTAAGATCGTCTGCCTTTTGTGTAAGCTACTTAGGGAATATTTTAGACAGAATTCATCAAGATGGATAAAATTGAGTGCCTGATATTTGAAGGTATAAAATATAGGCAATTAAAAGATGTAGCTTTAGGAAAACAGCTCAGTTTTAAGGTCAGTTGGAAAAATATGGTGATATCCATGAGACACATAATTAAATTGGATATGGCTACTCACATGAATGATGAATTTGTGCATCATTTTAATTTTTATTGTGGGCATTGTTTTGTTAGTCTGTACACATGAAACCTATAGTACAGAAAGTAAACCATTGATAAATGGATCCAGGCCATCCAGGCTATCTGATAATTTACAAATGTGTTAATTTCTAGATACTTAGAAAACAGTAAGTCTTAAAAATCTGTGCTTTGGTTTTCCAGTGTGGCAACTCAGGCCTGTAATCATGGCACTCTGAGAGGTTGATGCAGGAAGACAGCAATTTGAGCCCAGCTTGAGCAATTTAGTGAGGGCCTGCTTCAAGAGAGAGAGAGAAAAAAGGGAGACAGAGGGAGAGCAGGGAGACAGACAAAGGGAGAGAGAGGGAGAAAGAAAGAGAAGAGAGAGAGAGATATGCTGGGAATGTAACTCAGTGCAAAGACTCTGGATTCATTTCCAAATACTGGAAAGGAAGCAAGGAAGGAAGGGAGGTAGGCTTGAGAGCAAGATTTCTAGAATGACTAGAGCTTTACCTACCCTCTTTCCAAAGTAACAACCACATAACTGGTAAAACTTATTGAAAACAATCATTCAAAATTCTGGAAATTGGCCTCAGGAAATTTAATATACTTAGAAGAATACATTCAAACAAAGCTACAAGATTCAGTAAGGACAATGGGGATAGAGCTAGCTGTTATTACCTCTCTTCACCCAGGTCTGTATTGTGGAATATTTACTGTAGGTAAGTATAGCAAAGAAGATGGGGCTGTATTTACCGCCAGCTCACAGTCATAGGACCACAGTTTCACACTGGGAAAGACAGATTCTCAACATATTCTTGCCCCACTCTCACCTTCTACCATGGGTTAGCATGGTCAAAAGCACTAAGATTCCCTCCCTACCTTGGACCTCACTTGTAGGGTAGATATTCCATACCAGGAGAGGAACAGCAAGAACCTGGGGCTACAATCCCTATCCTCCAGTTCCTCCTTGTAGGGTAAGGTATTACTGAAGGAGAATCAGATTATCACATCTCACTACAGTGAGGTAGCCCAGAAATTAAGCTTGGGATGTTAGGCAACACTGAAGGACCAGCAGATTGGCAGCTTATTACAAAAGCACCCATTGTGTTAAACACCACACAGATGAACACACTTCTAAATGTGTTATCAAAAACAGTAGAGATCATCATGTTGAATGGCTGTTAGGAAATTAATAGTTCCATGACACTAAGAGCAACAAATGAAGTTGAAAATCAGCCATAAATATAACAAGGAGAATTATAAAAAGTGACAGCTAAAAAAAGAGGCCTGCAAGCATCACACTTATTCCTGGGGTCAGCGAGGTATATATATGTGCCATGCTCCATTGACTCAAAAGAAACCATAGTAGACACTTGAGAACTATTAGGCATTGCTGGGACATGAAAATAATTTAGAAGCATTCCCTGAGCCACAATCATAAAAATTGGTCAATCATAAAAATTCTAAAGCCTCAGCTTAAGGGTCATGAGGATAAACTCTAACCAGTCACTAGCTGAACTTTAAGTTATGTTGACCCAGTAGCTACACTGATGTAGCATACATACATGTACACTTGCATACATGTATTCAGACATACATATATAAGATAAACAATAAAGACCATAATAAAATCAACGAAGTTGAAATAATTAAGCAGTACTATTAAAAAATACATAGCACAAGGGAATTAAAATTTACAAACATAGGCAAGACAAACCACCAAAAACATGTTCCATGGTGGCAATGGTGAAGAGGTGAATCAGAATTTCAAGTTGCTACAGTTTATTATCTAAACAAGAAATTGTGACATACCAGGATGGAGCAGTGTGATCACTGTGTAGTAGAAAAGCAGGCAAGAAAAACTACCTTAGAGAGGGACACCATGAATGATATATCTATTAGGCTATCATGATCCATTCAGTATATCTATATTATTTTCAAAGAGCTTAAGGAGCCAGTTTTGAAAATGATTAAAAATATAGCTCTGTGGTAAAGCACTTATGTACAAGGCCCTAGGTTCCATCCCCAGTACTGCTTTAAAAAGATGAAAGTAAGATATGGTAATGAGAGAACATAAATAAAATAGAAAATATCAATAAAGAAGTAGAAATTGCAAAAGGACAACCAAGTAAAAATTCTGGTTTTGGAAAATAACTGAAATGGAAATATATAATAGAGGTCCTCTGTACAAGAATTAGACTGGAAGCAGAACACATCAATGAATTTTAAAATAGTTAATTAGAGATTATACGATCTGAAGAACAGGGAAAGGAGAGAAGAAGGAAGGAAGGAAGGAAGGAAGGAAGGAAGGAAGGAAGGAAGGAAGGAAGGAAGAAAACTGAGTCCCATAATCCTATAGGACAGCATTAAATTTTTATTTCAACATACACAAGATGGGAATGCTAGAAGATGAGGAGAGAATGAATGGGGCATAAACAAAGACATAATGACAGAAAATTTCTAATATGTGATACAAATATTAAGATATACATGCAGAATCTCAAAGAACTCCAAAAATGATAAAGGAATAAAGGTCTATACATACCTAGTCTTGTCATAGTTAAAATATTGGGAGCCAAAGGAAAAAAATATCATGAGAGTAGCAGGAGAAAAATGATTCATCAAAGATAATTGGACTCTAATAAGATGAATAGCTGATCTCACATTAAAAAATAGAGATCAGAGGGTAAAGATATAATACACTCAACATAGTTAAAGTAACACTAATTCAACCAGAAATCCTATATCAGACAAAAATATCTTTCAAAACATTAGAATACTAATTTTTCTTAAATATATATATATATATGTGTATATATATATATATATATATATATATATATATATATACACACATACATATATAACCTCCAGGATAAAAACATTCTCCAATATACAAAAATGGAGAGAATTTGTTGATTCTTGACTTTCCTTACAAAATACTGTATATCAAAAGGAGTTATTTGGGCTGTAAAGAAGTGCCACTAATTTAAGTTCACAATAAATAAATACAAAGCTTCTGGTAAAAATATGTGGTAACTACACCACACAGTATAATTATTTCCTCTCATCTTTTAATTTCCTGAGAATCAATAACATAAAACAATATCAATATAGCTGAGTTTTGAAGGCTGTAGAATAGAATACAATATGTACATATGCTTATCAATGACTGTGTAGATACACTTAAAAATTACAGCACAGAGTTGAGCAAAGGAAAGCAGCTACAGTGAAGCTAAAGTATAACATCAGATAGCATCTAAAATGTCTACAAAGATTTGAAGAATGCCAGAAACTACACAAGAAGCTCACGACAAAAACATTGTCAATTCAATTTTCTCCTTGTTCAAAATGCATAAGATTATGTAAAGAAATTGTTACAGTACTGCATTGTGGAGTTCATAATGTGTATAGACAATATATATGAAAATAAAAATACAAAACAAGAAAGAGAATTAAGTTATATAGTACAGCAAAGTTTTCCTATCTTCCTAGAGTTAGATAAGTATAAAATGGAACAATAGTGATAAATTAAAATATGTTTTCTCATCCCTGGAGTAACAAATAAGAAAATAACTAAAAGTATATTTTAAAATTCAATAAAAGAACTAAAATAGTACATTGGAAAATGTTAGTTTCACATAAAATATGACAGCAAAGAAGTAAAGAAACAAATTTTAGTGTAACGTATGGAAAACAAATATCAAAAATGACAAATGTTAAATCAACCATATGAATAATAATGTTAAATGTGAATAGATTAAATAATCCATTGAAAAATTAGGGATAACATGGTTGATAAAAACATCTATATACTGTCTAAAAGAGACACATTTTTAATTGAAAAATATAAATTGAACTCTAAGGATGTAGCTCAGGGATAGAGTACTTCTCTAGCATGAATGTAGCCATGGGTTCAAAGGAAAGATATTAGTCTGTTTAATTAAAATTCCGAAAAAATTATGATTTGGAAACTGCAAGTGTAAGGCAGTTGGTATAGCTACACTGACATTAGGCAAAACAGTTGTTAAGGTGAAAAATGTCACTAGATATAAAAAGGAATATTTTATAATGATAAAAGTTTCAATTCATCAAGAAGATATAATAACTATATTTGGTACATATGTTCTTAAAAGTTCCTAAAAATACAGGCTGCAAAGCTTAACAGAATTGAAGGAAGCAGTAGATAATTCAACAGTAATGTCAGTACAAAGTAACAGATAATAAAAAGAAATAAAGACAAAAAAATTATTGTAATTCAGCATGACCGATGCATCTAAAAGTGTATCTTGATGTAGTATAATTGTCTTATGTGTTTTATATGCTTTTTAGCCCGTTTGTCTAGTTGTTTACCTGTATATATGGTATGATGGTAATTAACTTTCTAAGGACATACAAGATAAATAAATGAATCTAATCCTAGCAAAACAAAGGAGAGGTGGAAGGAAGGGAACACAAAGAATGGAGATACGATATGTACACGTACCTATTCCCTGCAATGAATGTAATTATTACATACTGCAAGCATACACTTATGAAAATTTTCTTAAAAGAGGAAAAAGCTTTGGCATTCTCTTACAGTATTTTGTACCTATAGTTAATAATAATGTATTACATATTTCCACTTAGCTAAAATAGAGGGTTTTGAATGTGCTCACCATGAGAAAATGGCAAATGTTTAAGGTGACAGATATGCTAATTAGTCTGAAAATATCATTGCACATAATATGCATAGACTGAAACTGCATGTTGTACCACATAAATATGGACAATTATGTGACAATCAAAAACAAAATAAAGCTATACAAGCAATACTACTTGAAGCTTCAATTTTTTTCATTCAATAATGAATAAAATAATTAGACAGATCAACAAGAAAATAGAAGACTTAAACAATAAAATAAACTAAATAGACCTAACAGATATCTGTAGCCCACTCTACACAACAACATCAGAACACACATTTTTCTTTTCTTTTTTTTTTAATTTGAAAGACAATACAACAAAAGGGGGCAGTACAGAGCAGATCAGAAGAGGACAACATAGGCAACACAGTACTTTACATTAAGTCAACTGGACATCAACAGTAGCTAACACCATATCTCTTACTCTGCTATAGTTGAGCATAGTTTCAAATACAATAATATCAAACATAACACAATAGTATAAAGCCATGCATACAGTGAAAGAATTACAGGGCTTTCTGAACCAAATAACAGAAAATGTTCAATGGGTACTGTAATATCTCACTTTTGATACAAAACAAAAAAAATTTGCACTATCACACATATTCAAATTCCAATAAGACACAATGTGATAGAACCAATGGTAGTAGAACAAAAAAAACATGGTAGGACTTCTAAGAAGGATGATATTAAATCAGCAATACCTGTCACAAAGTTTTGTTTTCTTCAAAACAGCTATTCATATCATCAAGTATGATACAGTCAAACAAAACAGGATAAAATCATTCCAACTGATGATTGAAAACTTTGAAAGACTTCGAAGCTGTGAGATGGGGACTCATGCTTACCATAAAGTCTTATATACTCTTATCAAATCTCATATTAGGGAGATTATATGGTATTTACCCTTGTGAGTTTGGTTTATTTCACTTAAGAGAATGGTCTCAAGTTGTGTCCATTTATTTATAAATACTTCAATGTG
>PVJX010041242.1:0-14771 GCA_004027295.1 Dolichotis patagonum
GTGAGTTCAGTTGATGGGAGGGTACCTCTCAGGGGGCCAAGGAACAGGGCATTCTGGGTCTCTAATGGTCTGAGTTCAACTCTGCTATCTGGCTCCATTTGAAAGAGACCTCAATGCTCACACAATCCATCCTCCCCTGAAAGAAATACTTCTATGTATTTTGAAGTATCTCCTTTTCATATAACAGATTTATCAAAGATTAGGACAGTTTTTATGCTTCAACGTGATTGGGTTCAAATTTTGATTCTAATGTGCCTCTGAAAAGTGGTTATAAAACAAGAATTTCCCTAGTTTTCAACTTCTCTTTCTGTAAATAGGGATAATCATATTTGTATTAAATTGGTTCTGAGAGTGAGACAATGAGATAAGTAGAAAATGACCCGCCCACCTCACAAATGATAGCCAATGCTATCAGCCACTTTCTGTGAATAAAATGATGATAGTTGTGTTGCCCTAATTATCCAGTCTATGCCTAAGTAGAATATGTAATCCTTAACATGAGGAAGACCTTTCAAGAAACTGCTATTATTTCTTGAGGTGCTATCCAAAGTTACCTATGACTGTGGCCGTCATTAGTGACTAAGGGGCTCAGCCTTCTAATCCAAAAAATGAAAAATTTCAATTCAGTGATCTCTAAGGTCTCTTGTTCAGGTAAGTTAGCAAAGTCATGTTTGACAGCAAATCCTCATACTTTAGTTATAGTGATAAAAGGTGTATTTGCTGCCAAACATCTGATGTGGGTTGTCTAAACGTTCCGTACATACATGTGGAATGATGTTGGGTTTGTTGATGTGAAGAACTACTGGTATGGTTTTGGGGCGTTCTTTGGCTCAGACTTTGTTCTACCCACTTGTTTTAGATGGGCTGACAGCAAGTCGTTTTCCATAGAGTGAACTTGAAGACTTGGTTCAGCCCAGAGTTCCATCAGTAGGCCATCTTTTCATTACTTCTGGTTTCCAGATAGAAAAACTGTCCTTGTGAAGTGGCTTTCGTTATTTCCCCAGTATCCCGTGGTATTTAGCTGTGGGCCTGTGCACACTCACCGTTGCTCACAAGGCATCTGTTTTCTTTCAGACCTGAGCGACCAGCTGCTGGAAGTGGTTGGCTTGGAAGGGGCCATGGAGATGGGGCAAATATACACGGGCCTGAAGAGTGCCGGCCGCCGGCTGGCCCAGTGCTCCTCTGTGGTCATCAGGTATCGCTTCCTCTGTCACTGATGGACAGGGCCCAACCGCACTCGGGCTAAAGCGAGGCAGGACTCTGACAATGATATTTGTGTTATTGTTGTCTCCAATTATTGGTGGATAACACTTCTATATGTCAAAATAATAAAACTGGCAGGTTTGACACAGTGTTCCTTAGCCGTCTCCTATCTCATTCTTTGGAATCTTAGTCTCTCCCGTTGACTCGTATAGATACAGACGCACCACCTTTACCATGCAAATTTATTCCCCACTGTTCTCATTGATGCTCAGTTTGCTGAAGCAAACAATGTATTTACTGGGCAAATGGGCCAAAGAAAAAAACAATGATACACTGTGCACTTAAATTCTCCCATGGATTAAAGTTCCACAGTGTTTCTGTAAAATGAGTAATGAATTAGAGCATAGGAAAAGTTTTGTGCATTGAATGTGAAACTTTCCAAAGAAATTTTCCTAATGTTTCAAGTGTAGGAGGGGAAAAAAATGAGTTTATTTTGAGCTTGGGGTAAAACCACAAATTGTAACGCAGATAAAATGAATGTTATTTATATAAAAGGATTGATCCTTGAAAATCTGAAATATTCGACATCTTTTCTTCAAGTTTGCCATGTGGGCAGGCAGGAAAACAAGGAGTTTCTTTTGGTTGCAGGAATTCCAATTGTGTCCTTTAACATAAATCCTGACAGTTTCTTTCAGCATTCAGAATTTTTATTATCGCTACATTTACCAGGAAAGTCTTCACATTCCTACCACCACAGTACCTTACAGATATTCATCAATAATGAATAAACAGCCCCCTCTCAGAAGAGATTTAAAGTCTGCAATTACCATATTTGCCTTCCCTGATCTCAGTAGCTTGTATTTTCACGTAGAGTCTGCTACATGGAGTATTTCAGTGTTATACCTAAAGTGAAATATTTTCCTCCAGGACCAGCAAGTCCCTGCCCATGCAGATCGATGGGGAGCCTTGGATGCAGACTCCATGCACAGTGAGTAGAAAGTGGTTAAAACGCTGTGTCAGTTTAAAAGGTGTGCTTCCCAGGTACCATGTCTTCCTGCAACAAAATAAGCGAGATGTCTAATCTTTTGTCTTGCCTTTTTAGGGTCTATCAGCACATACTTTTTCTCCCCTTATTTATGTGTCAAGACCATTGCACTCAACTTTTAGGCTTAATGCATGTTGGCCCTGATTTAGCTTTTGAATGTGAGTGTGTTAGCTTTGGAATGATGCTAAATACCATCAAGGATGAACTCGGGAAATGAACAAAATAATAGCTTCCCTTAAACTTTCTTGTCCATTTCAGTGTACCTTATAAGATAATTACTCATGGAAACCCCAAACATGTCTTCCTAAGTTTATTAATCATCTGTGATTTTGCTTACATTTTCGTTATAGAAAAATGTCCCCTCTCTATTTTTTTTACCGTAAATCTTTCTCCACAGTGGAATATTTACTTCAGATGTTTTGCCTCCCTCCGGATTTTGATTTTAATTTGTACAGTGATATTTCATTGCATTTCAAATACATGATAGGCACTGCCCTTGCCTATCAAGATAGAAACTTAGCGAAGGTTGTCTTTAAAAACTTATCTTCTGATAATAGATGACAAAATAAATTAGATAGATATAGATGAAGTTATAGGTATCTTCATTTTATAAGAGTTATAACAAATATAAGGAGAAATAATGAAGAAGAATAGATGGACAAGATAAATGGATCTGGGAGACTTTTTAAACAGAATACAACCAACAACCTCATGCTCAAGAAAAAAAGAGGATCTCACAGCTTCTAGAGTTAGAGGGAGAAAACGGAAAAGATGGACCAGGAATAAGCCATGACCAAAACAATGACAGTGTTAGAGTTTGATTCTGAGGGTACCAGGAGGCTAGTGAAGGCTGTAAGCATTACCTGCTTGCATGTTTAAAGTTCTCCTGAGCTGCTGTGAGGAGAATGTACTATACTGAGTAGCAGCCAACAGAGGTCTAGCCTGGTTCTCTGGGCTTGAACAAAGATAGTGACAGGCTAAAAAAAAGGGGAGTGGATGGAACGAGCAGGATTCTGAAATTTGAAACCGGAAGAAATTACTAGTGACAGCTCTTAACAAAGGTAGATGGGCCATACATGGGGGAGCATGCTTTTTAAGTCCAGCACTCAGGAGGCTGAGACAGGAGGATCACCATGAGTTCAGGGCCAGCCTGGGCAAACAAAATGAGTTCAAGAACAGTGCGAACTACAAAGCGAGATCCTATCTCAAAACAACAACAGCAAAAGGAAGAGTAGATGAGGAAAAGACCTGAGCTGAAGTTAACTTTTCCCAGTGAATGAGAGTACTGTTAACACAGTACTTATAATTAGGGGTAAAACTGGTTCAGGAATAACAGAAATAGGCCTCAGTCTTGTATAAACATTGTATTAAGTGCTAATATTGAATATCCTTATTAAATGTTCACATAAATATTAAGGAATCACCTAAATTTTCAAATGGAGAATATTAAGGTTTGGGGAATATAATTAGCTTGTGGTATATAGCAGATATGAAACTCATCCTGACTCTTTGATTAAAGTCCATTCTTCATCTTCTAATTCAAATAACTTTAGCTGTAAATTCCTGACAGTACAGGCTAGTTCGTAAAGGGAACTTTTAATTTTACGCTTCTAAACATTGTACCTTCTAAACACTTTACCCTTCTAAACATTCTGAAGCTGCTATCTCAAACATTTTATATAGCATAAAAGTATAACATGTTTTTGTTTCTGGAATATTCTTTGTAGCTAGCTGTGTTCATGACTCTATTATTGTTTGTAACAATAATTTAAAACAAACTCACCCAAAAATCTAGACTGGCTGTGCCTTCTGCTTTATCATACTCTTGGTTCCACATACTCATTTTGAAAATCCTCTTCCTCCACTTTCACCTTGCTGTTTTATTTAGCATCTCAAAATATGCATCTAAATTCACATATTATTCAGGTGGAAGTGAAATGTGGGAATAGTATTAGCAGTGACGACGCTGGTGTTGGTAAAGCTGGTGGTAGTGACAGTGTCCGATATTGACGGTATTGTGGATGCAGTGATACATATCCCAGCAGTGAAAGAGTCATATTGGTTAGAATGGTTATAGTGAAAATTGGTTAAAACTTCCAATGAGTATTATAGTAATTGTCACAGTGCTAGTGGTAGAGGTGATGGTGGTAATGGTGGTTATAGTGCAAGATAGTGTTGGTCATGGTGACAGTACCATACTTGTGTTTAATAAAATGTCACTCTTTACCAGCCATGATCAGAGGAAAATTCATTTTCTTTTTGATGAAACTAAAATCAAACAACAGGGCCAGGGATTTAGCTCAGCAGCATAAGAGCCTGCCTGGTAAACGCGGAGCCGTGAGTTCGATTCCCAGTATCAAAAAAAAAAAACATCAAACACCATCCAGAAGCGTTCTTTGTGTTCGAAATTTTTGTACGAGAGGAAGATAGTTTGGTCCCTACACCATGTTTTGAGTAGAGAAGTGGTGAAGGCAATGGCACTTCACATCCAAACTCTTTGTGTGTGTACATATTGGGACACTTGATCTGTACATTTAATTCTCAAGAAAACTCTGATAGCCTCATTTTATGAATAAAGCAAGTGAGGCAGACTAGTTTAGAAGTCTGTCATTCCACACAGCCAAGAAGTGGGAGAGTAGGAACTGAGGCTCAGGCGTCTTGGCCTCGGAGACTGCGCTCATCATCACGATGCCGCTGTGGCTCTCGACGTGCCCTGGGGATCGCGCTCCGGCACGCGGCCTCCGGTAGATCACGTACTATCTCCAGCTTGCGAAAAGCTATGTACGTTGAAATTTAGTCTTTAAGAATCATTTTAGCATATTTCACCTAAGGGCTTTAAGCAGTATTTTTCTTTCCCTTAGTGGTGGGACATGCACTTATTAACTATCATTACCTGCATTTGTTATATTAATAATGACTGTTATATAACATACATTTAATTTTCTCTTCCTGTAGACTTATTCATTTAAAACATGCACTACAGCCCACAGTGGGCCAAGAAGTGTACTGGGCTATGGCTCATTATTGTCATTTTGTATTCTGGCTCATTCTACTTTTTCCAGAACCACATGGAGCTCTGAACTTTAAGTTTCATTTTAACGAAAGAGAATATTTAATATTTGCAGCACTGCTATAGTTTCAGCTAGAGTTTTTTTTCCTTCAGTCAAATAACACAATGTTTTTATTGCAAAACATAAGAATTGTAGAATGTTAAGATCCTTTGCTGAATTTAAATATCCATAAGCTGATTTTCAATTTATGAAGGAGTTTCTCTTGATACAATTTTAGAGGAGAGCAGAAGTTCTGTTTTTCTTTAAATGGAATATATAAAGTTGAAGGACGGGCAGTGAATATGCCTCGATTCTTAAATCAATAAAAATACGTTTTAAAAAATCAAAGTATTATACATTTTTAGATGGGTGGTGGTTGTATAACGGTATAAGTGTACTGAAATTTTTGAGCCTAAAAAAAGGCAAAAATGGGAAATTTTATTATTCATATTTTATCATGATAAAAGTGATTGAGGAAAAAAATCTATATTTATTTGTAATTTTCTCCAGTCATGATTTTGAACATATCAAGATATGTAAAATCAAAGACCATAACATTAATTTTGAAATACAGAGTACATAATTATTTTTACAACCTTCTAAATTCTCTCACTGAAAAACAATTGTCTTAGCTGTTTTCTTTTTTTTTTTTTTTCATTGCAGAAACAAAATGCCCAACACTCAAAGTTGCAGGAGGAAAGATTTATTTTGGCTCACAATTTATACAGGTTTCAGTTTATAGTCAGCTGGTTCCAAGGCAAATCGGCATGGCACACAGGCATCTCAGAAGAGATACAGTTCATGGCAGGCTGAAGGCAGCAAAAGCAGCAGTAGAAGCCAATGGCCTGCTTTCTGTCCCTTGTATTCTCTCCAGGCTTCCTCCCCTTAGGACAGGTAGCACTCACACCTACGGTTGACCTTCCCACTATCCACACCCCGAACTCTGTCAAACCAAGCAGTGGGCTAATCTAATAATCATGAACACTTAATCCCAGCTTTGCGTACTCTGGATCCAGCCACCTATGTCCACATGAGGCTCTGCGGGACATCTAGACACATGCCATAACAGCAATCCATAGAAATCTGTTTAATGGCCCTGTATTCAAAGTATTCAGAAAGTCACAAGAATGGATTTTACCCATATAATTTTTTTTTCTGGTTAGTATTATTGTGTATTGTTATCTTCAAAGTAGTTGTTCAGATTACAAGATATAGACATTAAAAAATGATCAAACAGTGAAAGCACAAACTGTTCTTTTTGATGAACTAGCAGAGGTTAGTAGCATAGTTATCCATCTTGTATATATATATATATACGTGTATACATGTATATGTATATCTATATATATGAATATAATTATTGACTGTATTAATATGTATACTGAAGTTGAGATATCAGTTCTATAAGAATGTCTATTGAAATGATTTTAAAACTGCCTATATTTAGCCCATATTTGAAAGCCTACTTTCTCCTTTTTGACTTCTTCCCTGATCCTTCCTCCTGAGCATAAAAACACACTCACCCTGCTGTTTCTGTAATGAGAAGCATAGCTGGCGGTGGGGGATGAAGACAGTAGAGTGATACATTAGGGAAAGCCATGGGTTGGGTCATTTATTTATATCTGCTCACCCAGCACCTACATATTATCCATGTTTTACAGCTGATGGGTATCAACTAAAGTTTTCAGAAGTGACTAGAGCCTTAGGAACCTCATAAGGATTCCTGACCTGCTCCTCTCATCTTGCCTTTGCCAAATACCCACTCCTTCTTATATTCAAAATCTGATACTCTTCCTTCTACCATTTCTATTAATGGAATTATCATGAATCCAGTGTTCCCTAAACTAAAAATCTAAGAGTCATCCTATACTTGTGCTTATACCTCCAAATTCAATTGATACATATTCTTAATGATCCAACCTGTTTCTGGAACTTTTTCCTTTCTTTCTGACCCTACAACCACCATCCACTTGACCTATTGTTTCACTTGCTTTTGAAAATCTTTATCAATATTTTCACATCTCTATTTTTGTTCTATCTAAATCCATCCCTCACATTTCCATTACAATTTTCGCAATGAAATACCAACATTGTCACGACAATTTCTACTTACAATTTTTATTTCTTTTTTATCTGCTAAAATATAACTCAAATCAGGCTTCCCGTTTTATTAACTTCATTGGTTAACTTCTTTTTCTTATCTTTTCACATACTTGTCCCTCATCTATACTTTTCCTGTTCTTTGAGCATCACAGATAATCTTTTGAGACATAGTCCTTGTAATCCCCCATAAAGCTTCCCTGGAACATTGTTGTTTTGCTCCTCTACCCCAATATAATCCCAAATAACCTGCCTTGTAGTTTTAGCAAAACAATGGCTACATTATGTTTTCTTCTTCATAGATACAAGTTTACTGGGATCATGAGCAGGCTTTTGGTCATCTTTGTAACCCTCAGAGTATAGCACTGTGTTTACATGTAATCTGATGGCCAATACCAAGTGAAGTTTGAATTTGTGAATTTCTTAAATACTTCACAGAATAGTATAACATGTTTAAAAATGCTTTCTACTAAAGCTTCTTTCACTGAACATAATGTAGTTTGGCTAGCAATTCATTCACATATTTTTCACATATAAATATATATATATAAGATATTTTGAGTTATCTTTATTCATTATATTCTCAAAGCAAAAAATTTGAATGTATCAGAGATGAAATATTTTTCTAACCTCCAAAGATTTAACCCTTCTGTTTCCTCCTGGGTTATAACTGAATTTCTTTGAGTTATCATCTTCTTCATAATCATTCGTGTATTTTAAATATCCTAACTAGCTACTTTCGCTTAGTTGTTTGAAATACTAATATCCTTATATTTGTTAGTATCAGGGACGTTTTTTATGAAAATTAATGCTAATACTGGGTATTTAGCTCAGTGGCCCAAGCACCCACCTGGCAAGCGTGAGATCGTGACTTCGATCCCCAGTACCAAAAAAAAGGAAAAAGGAAAAAAAGTAATGCCCATGAGATTTTAATGAAATACCCACTGTGGGATTTATCTGGAATTAAGACAGTTTTCCTAAAGTTTTCTTCCATGTTGTAGAGACTGGCAAGGCAATCACGAACCTATCATAAACTAAATGCTGAAAGGAGCACAGGTAAAATACGAAGACTCATCAAAGTGATAGCGGAAGTCAAGGTAACTTCTGGGAAGCACTGATATGTGTTTGATCTCTTTTTACCCATCATGCACTCTATCCCTGCTTGCCCAAACTCTCAGCTGAAAGTTTAAAAGCTTTCAACGTGCCACACAGCTTAGACCCTTACCCAGCCAATCCGGCTAAGCCTGGTAGCCGTGCCGCCTGAGGATTGGTCCCTGGTATTCTTGGGGCAGCTGCTTTGTTGTCTAACAGCGCAGGTCTCCCGTGCCCCAGTTTCCACTCTGCAACCTATTTTACGAGACACTTTTTTCTGACTTGAGTTCCTTCTTTGGCACTAGCACCTCTTTTACTTCAACTCCGAAAATGTACTAAACATTTGCTGGTCTCCTCTACTAAAAATACTTTTTCCTCCTCATTGCCTAGACAGCGGTGGTTATCTAGGGTTTATCTTCATCTTGACACCCATATCACCTATTTAAAGGAAAACCGAACCCAGAGAACTTAAGTAACTTGCTCAAGGCCACACAATAACAGTTCAAAGCAGGTTATTGTTTCTGCTGCCTTATTTCTTAGTTATTATCCTTTGCTGCCTCAGTGACTCTTCAGAACCTTAACGAATGTTTAATGTTAGTAAATGATCAAAACATCTTATTTCTATTTCTATTTTGATTACGTACATTATTTTTTGCTTTTTGAAGTAGTCAAAGCCATCCGTCATGTTGCTACCAAAATTACTACTGAGCCATGTATCCATGATCTCAGTCCCTTGATCTCTTAACTTTAAAACCACCTCATGTCACAAAGATGGTAATTCAGAATGCTTGCCGTGGCATAAACCGTAGTCTCATGGCTGATATCAGACTGCCATGCTCCGTAGGGACCAATTCCCAGGACACTTCTACATGCACTGCTTTCTTCTTGCTGTGTTGTGTCTAAAATCCCCATTCTCTGTGGTTTAGAAACACATTCATTCCCCGCCTTCCACGCAGGCCATGAAGTCAAACATCTTCGTCAGTAAGTTCTCTAGGGTTCCTGCTTTGTGTTCCTTTCAGCCAATCTTACCTACGGTGTACTGTTTTCATGTTTCTAATTTCTCCTCTTCTACTCAGATTGCCTGAATTAATTATTTTATCCTGTGAGGATACATGTATTTTTATCAGCTACTGCAAAATCTTTCTGGACAACTATGCGATATGAATTCATACATATAAAAAAAAAACTTCATTCAATGCCAAGCTTGAAAGCAATTTCCTCATGAAGTCTTTTAAAATCCCCATCTGTCCAAAATATTTGCCTGATCCTTTGTCCCCTGTGGCTCTTGACATCTTTGCAGGATCACAGCCTGAGCCTGGTGTCTCAGCTCTGCATGAATGCACCCAGCTCTGACTCAACTGTGAGCATTTTACGATTCCTCCTCAGTTCCTTTCATGCCTTGCACAATGTCTTTTCCATAATGTGGTTTCTGATGATAAATCCATAACCATCTGAAGCATTGTTTGCAGTATGCAATGTGTCAGTTTGCTCAGGCTGCTTTTAAGATTTTTTTCTTTGCATTTAGTTTTCACCAGTTTGATTTTGAAGAGTCTGTTAGTGGATTTCTTTGAGCTCATCCTCTTTAAGTTTCACAGAACATTAAGAATCCATAGATCTATGTTTTGCCAAATCAGGAAGTTTTCAGCCATGATTTCTTCAAATATTGATTTCCAAACCACACTTCTCCCCCTCTCCTCTAAAACTCTCATGCCGTGTAGATGTCAAACACTCTATATGTTGTCTCACAGATCGCTTATTCTGTCAAGTTTTTGTTTGCCTCATTCTCTCTGTCATTGAGATTGGATAATTGATGTTCACCTAATTTAAGTTCACTGTTATTTCTTTTTATATTATTTATTCATTTATTTATTGTAGTATTGAGAATGAACATAGGGTTTTCACACTGAGCTACCTCCTCAGTTCTTTTTGAAGGTCTTGCGAAGTTGCAAACTTTTTCAGCCCAGGCTTGAACTCCTGAGATTGCTGGAATAACAGGCACGGGCCAGGACTCTCAGCACCCTATTCTATTTTGAGCCCTTCCAGTTAAGTTTTTAAATAATTTTTCGATATTTCATATTGCAGTGTTAAAATATCTTCTATTTCTTGCCTACTATTTTTTCTTTTCAAGAATATCTTCTATTATTTAGTGGCATATTATGACAGCTGCTATATTCTTGTTCATTAATTTCTATAGTTATATCAACTCAGGGTTTGCACCTCTGGATGTCTTTTCCCATTTGTATCTTTGAGATTATTTTCTGGTTTTTTTTTTAATGTTGAGAAATTTTGGATTTCATCCTGAACATCTAAAATGTCATGTTATAAATAACCCTGTCTGTTGTTTAATTCCTTTAGGGAGTATTGATTCCTTCTGCTGTCATTGTCTTAGCAGGTGAATGACCAAGTTCAGGTCACAAGTGCCTATTTGTCTTCTGTGAGTTGTAGTTGCAAGATTTGGTCAGTTTCAAAATCCTTGCAGTATTACTTAGATTTGTCCTGGATGTGAAAGATCTATAGGCCTATCTGGAGACCTGCTGTTGGGCTACACTCTACTTCTCACGGTCATCAGTACAGTCCTTAAGATCCAATCTAAGGTGATTAAAAAAAAAAAAAAGAATTAAGATATGTTCATGGATTAGTTTCCCACGAAGAACATTCTTGTTATACACTGCAAACATGTACCAAAACAAAACCAAAAGATCCAAATCATGCCTGTTCAGTGCCAGGATAAACTTGGGAGAACCTGTATGGCTTTATGGAATAGCTTGCTTGAGTGTCTCCTTTCTATGACCTGTGACTTTTGTGACTCCTAGGCCTATGGTACTATTCCTCTGGCTCCAAACCCAAGGATTTAGGGTCTCTATTCTGCTATTCATTTCCTGAAATAACACCTCTGTCCAGGGCTCTGTGGTTAGGGGGAAAAAAAAGAAAAAAAGCAGCAGTGTTTCTTTCAGGATCTTGGGACTATAGTTTTTCTACTGAGAAAAGCTTTCTTTTCCAAACAAGTTTAAGACATCTGGGGCTACCATGTGATCACCAGGTGTCTGGAATGGGAGAGATGGAGGAGGAGATACTGGGAGAGAGGTCAGATTAATGCACTTTCTTTGTTCAGAAGACTTCTTTCCTACTTCTAAACCAGGAAGATAGGATTTTTCTTGGAACTTTTGATTCTTAGCTGCTATACAATTCTAGTATAAATAAAGAGGCTGCCTTTAAAATCCAAGTCAGGAGATGCAAGGATGAAGAAAAAAATCAGGAAATGCATCAGTGATTCACTGGGTCTTCATGTTCTGAGTTTCTTCCCAAATCATTTACTTTTTCAGTGCCTTCAGATAACTGATCCATGTAGAACATGGAAGGATTTTAGTTGTGATGGGTGGGAGTAATAGCGAAATGCATTTCCTCCCTCTTGTGTAGCATTGGTGCAATGTTCCCCCTCCTCTTTAGATTTGTATTATTGTGTCTATTATGAGATTGCTCTGAATTCTCTCCAGCAGGTCAGCATACTGCCAGCCACCAGCACCCATCTGCTAACTTGAGATTTTACAATATATATTTCCACTTCCTTCTCTCTTACAAAACATTAAATAAGTCTAGTAAATGCTTTGCAGCTTGAATCTTCAAATTTTATTCATCTTAAGAAAACTTCATTTATTCTTTTTCACTATTGTGTCTTATGTCCTGGCAAGTTGAGACGGTGTCTACCTCACTGTTTGAGTGACGGTAGTGTAGCAAAGATACATAGCTCTCTATGTGTAGCATAACATTTTTAGATACTTCGCTAAATCAACAGTGAGGTGAATGAGCACTTGGGAACCTTTTTCAGTGGTTACTCTGTAAGCAGAGACCTTTTGTGACTATGGCAAATAAATTGTCACTTAGTACAGGAGACTCAATACTATGCAGGTATGGCTAGGTGATATCCAAGGTCATGGAACAGAATTATGTGATTATGGCTTTTTGTAACCTCTTTTTCTACTTCTAAACTTGTCAACAGTCCATAAGTTTGTTTGGCTAAGAATAAGAAGTTCAGAGGAGGAAAGGCCATATTTCTAAAGCTTCCTGAAGTGCACATTGATGAGGAAAGGGGCACAGGTGTGAAGCAGGTAGCCAATCCCAAGAGACACCCCCACATACTGACTTTATCTAGTTCTAAGCTCAGCAAGCCCACCAAGAACATTTGCACTTGAAAAGCAGAATGAGTCATTTCAACGGGGAATTGTTTCACTAGCCTTTCAACGTCCCATTCAAGGTTCAATACCAAGAAAATCTTCTCTTATTGGGAATATCATTTATATGAGCATGTCATATAATATTAGAAAATACAATGGTACCTATTAATTTCTCCCCAGTGTTTATTTATCTCTCTCTCAATTATTAGCTAACGATATAATAAATATGTCAAAGTCAGCTCCAAGATATTACTGTTGTCATGAAGCAATAAAAGCATAAGAATAAACAGGGAATTTTAAGAAGTAGAAAAATAAAATTCACATTTTCTTATGAAGGGATTCCTTAATACTTACTCTCTAAGTTAACTTATGATGGACCTAAGGTCCAAAACTAAATTAGAAGCGGTGCTGCTTAGCCACTGTCCTACTATAGAATTTTGGTCATGTTTATTAAACTTCTGTTTATCAGCTATTTAAAATCCATCGTATGTTTAACTATCTTAAGTGTTATTTTGAGCCAGTTAGCCTCTGCAATTGAAGTAGTCAACTTTTCTTGCACCTTAAAAGAAATTAATTGTAGTCATAAGTTGAAAATATTTTTCACTCCTTGAAAGCAATGCAATTTCTGTAAGAAAAATGGAGAAAGGGTCGCTTAGGAAAGATACCATGTCCCCATGGATAGGAAACGGGAGAGGGCCAGAATTAAAGATCTTGTCTTTTATTATACCAGTGACTTCTTAATTTCAGAGTTATGTAAGCTTTTTAAAATCATTTCCTTGTCCTAAAACCAGTTGCTACAAATCACAGAGGTACACTGAAGACCTGTTGAAAATTATTTTATATAATTAGCAACACAAAGAAAACATTAGTTATGTTATGGTGTATATTAAGTACTGTTATACTTAGTGTACCTGGAACTTTTTCTTTTTTATAATTTAGACTACTTTCCTCACAACTCTGAATTGCACAGAAACAAAGTTAAACCCATGTGACCTTTTGATAGGACAAAATGTTGACATGGTTTTAAGATTCGGACCCTTACAAAATGTCAAGCAGTCACTATTTGTATTTTCCCATTGTCATTTATAGATAAACTCAGATTGGAAAAAAGCAGCATTTGACTATGATATATAGCTTCTTTAATAATCATTTAAATCTATAATGAAAATTAGGCTAGAATTTATCTGGGATAGGATAATGCTAAGAAAGTTATCTGCCAATTTATTGAATTTGAATCTTCCAAGGCCTTTGCATTAAAATGATAAAACTTTAAATACTATTAAGGAATATTTAATGCAACAGGTTGGTTTCCTAGTAATTAGTCTTATTTTTAAAATTTGATAAGAATATTATTTTCTCATTAAAAGTTAGACAGCACTGTAACTGAACACAATGATTTGGTGATATTTTTAAAGAATCTTAACATGCTCTAATGACTTAGTTTAGAAATGACGAAAAAGAATCCAACAAAGGAACATGTGTATTTTTAGTCATGAAAGAAAAAGAGCAACCCATAAATTATCAGTAAGAGAATGCTTAACAGGTAGGTGCAGATAATGAATATTTTGGTGCGCCTCGGAATTGCATTGCACCTAGTAAATATAGAATAAATATAGTTAAATATAGAATAATGATAACTAGTTAAATATAGAATAATGATAACTCTTAAGGAAGAAAGTACTAAAGTTTGTTATTTAATAGCTCTAAATCTTGATATCTTGAGGTAGAGAAAGTTAACTACCAGTCTTCTGATGTCTTGATATATATCTGAATAAGCAGACTGTCATTCTTTCCTGGGTACCATACAGATTATGTTTTAAGGTGTGAGAATTACCAGTGCCTCCAAAGCAGTTAAGTGCAGCATAAAGCAGAAGCATCCTTTTGCCTAGGTCTTGATTGGTAAATGTTTATGCATAAATTTACATGCCTAAGCACTAATATTTTTTTCAAAGACTAACTCCTTAGATGTAGTTGGGTATAATTTTGTGTGCTCCCTGTTACTTATGCATTAATTAGTTTTGTTTACCTGTACATCATTTTTTCCTAATTTCACAACCATTGTTGTTTTTTAATTTGACAATGCAATTTACTGCATGTGTGGTTTCTGGC
>PVJX010041243.1:0-14761 GCA_004027295.1 Dolichotis patagonum
GGTCAGAGCAGCCCTGCTCCCCATGACTTGGCCACCATGCCTGTCCAGGTCCCGTCTCACTGTGCTCTGGGCTGCTCACCACTGCAGCCTGCTGCACGCCCCTTAGTCTGTACAAATGAACCTCCCACACCTCTCACTGGGGAGGAGACTTGGCCCCAGAGGCAGACCCTGGCATTCTTGACTGAGAAAAACTGATTTTTAATTACTCCATATAATTATTTTGAGATGTGAAACCCATTTAATGGAAATGATCAAGTAGGTGGCATTTGATGTGCCACCCAAACCCAAGCTGCTGCTGCAGAGTCTCATTAACTAGTGGGACCAGAAGGAGCTCTGACTGGGCAGAGCCGAAATCTCCGTCTCTGTGCACATTAAAACCTCTGGAAAAGACTGCCCATTAAAGAACTGTGTGCATAGATGGCCTGGAGAGAGGACCTGCCTCGTGGGGTCAGGCCCCGGGCTGTGTCCATGCTCAGGAAGTGAGGACATAGCCAAAGCAAACACTCAATCAGTTAACACTTCTCATTAAGAAGTCGTAAGTTCGGGCCAGGGATGCAGCTCAGCAGCACAGCGCCTGCCTGACAAGCTCGAGGTCCGATCACCGGCATCAAAAAGTGTCAGAAGTGCTTGCACATGCGCTCAAGAAATGTGAAAGATGATTGGTCCCTTTCACTCACTGTTCTGGTCATCAGTGGCCACCATTCCATGGCCCTGGCCTAGCTCAAGGGCAAAACCAGCAGAATAACAGCAAAGGCTGGGCGAGAGCCATCCTGGGCAACTCTGGGCCTGCAACTACATTTCTGAAGACGTGGCCCCTGCTCCCCATTTAAGCAGGCAGGGCTGCCTGCATTTGCATTTTAATAGTTACCCTAATTCCAAACTTAAAAGTTCAGACTTTCCCAGCTGCTTTTAAACGCTGCATTATAATTTTAAGGAAGCATCATACGTAATTACATTTAATAGACACAGAATTGATTGAAACACTTAGCTGGAACAAAAAGCCCAGACCTAATTTTGTAAACATGTTATTGTACAGTAACCCCCAGTGAGTTTGTTCTTAAATCTCCTAATTAATTTTTAATTAAAAAGCTCAAAGATGCTATTACACTTGTTGGAGATGGCAGCCTCACGCAAGTGGAAACAGCCAGACAGATATCGCCATTAAGATCCGTGTTCCTGAGAACTGCTGTGTTCAGTATTTCTGGAGCAGAATCTAGGCAGAAACCAGCGTTTACGAGAATCAAGAGACAGGAGTTCTCCTCCTTTTGGAGCGTGCAGAAATACGTGTACCCCGAGTGTGAAGCGTTTGTGTAGGACAAGCTGTCCAAGCCTTTACTTCCGCATATCTTTCTTCTTCCCTTTCCAACATCCAGCTAAATATAGCTTGTGCATTTGGTGGCAAATTATGTTTAATACTTTCACAAGCCAGAGACAGCCCCTGCTTCCCTCAGTGATGAATTTCACTGTCCTATTCAAATGCCGTCCTGATATTAAATTAAACTACCCCTCCTCACCGCCCTGATAGGCAGCTACTTCCAGTGGCTCCATCTCGGTCCCTGCACCTACCTGCCCAGTCCTGCAAGAGATTCTTTGAAATGCAGTAATAGGGAATCCATGTTTCTCTGGGGATACAGGTGATGTCACAAGTGCACAATTATTAATAGCACTGAACACAGCAAGTGACTCTTTGGAAAGCAATATCTTAATAACAGGCGGGGAAGTGTTTTAGCAAAGACCAGCTCATTCTCCTTGTCTATAACTCAGCCATGATCAGGACATCGTCAGACCCAGTGTCCTTCGCCTGCTTGGCTGATCAGGAAATGAGCCACTCGGAGGACTGTAATTCAGAAGTTATGGTGCCGCGTTTACAGCTTTCTAATTAAAAGGAGAAGTCTCCAGTGCTGCTGGTGCTGAGCTGTTCCCAGTGAGGCGTGTGTTCCGTTCTGCCAGCGCAGGGACGCTTCTCTTGTTCCTGGTTCCCAAAGAGAGGTCTCAAAGGCCACCCACACATTCTGGGCCCCCGTGAAAGCTAACTGAGGATCACTTCACTGTTTTCTTTAATTTTTAAAAAATTTTAATTTGAAAATTAGGTTACCAACTTCAAAATAGTAATGCAAAATTTAATGCAAAATATAAAAATAAATGAGATAAGACAAAAGGAATAAAGGTAGGTAGGAGAAAAGGAAACTTTACTTTTAAGAAAAACTGCAGTTTCAGGACACAAAAGTTATTCAGGTCTTTTTTTACATCCAGGAAACACACTAAAAAAAAAGTTCCTAAAGGTCCTAAAGATATGGTAAGCTTGTAAACTATGCAGGGTTCCCTGTGGCCCCGGGGCTCTCGGCCTTAGCGGGATTGGTATCGGCTTGTTTTCTTCCACTAAGGCACCCTGGGCGCTGTAAGGTGTTCAGTAACATTCTCAGCTTCTACCCACTAGATAGCAGCAAATGTCACATATGCCCTGGGAGGGGACAAAATCGTACCTTATTGCCAACTACCCTGGGTACATCCCAAGAGAGTCTCAGAGGAAGAGTGTTGACATGGTGGCTATGAGCTTTGTCAACGCAAGCATTTTCCATGAGGGTCTCAGATTTACTCAGCCAATTAATAAGACAGCATGATGCATTTGTGCACATGAGAAAAATGTGTGTGCATGTGTTTGTATAAGAGAGTGGCAGGAAAGACAGGGATGTGGAGAAGGCAGAGAAGCTTCCAGCTCAGCACAAGCGTTAACGTATGCTTTCATCTGTCTGTTCCTACAGCCACAGACAACCAGATATGGTGGGCCCAGGCTCCAGGGCCAGCGGCACGGTGGGGTGCGCTTTCGTGCCTGCAGAGCAGACAGGAAGAGGCCGAGCCGTGGAAGCAGCAGGCTGCCCAAGTCAGGCGGCCTGGGGAGGGAAAGAAACTCCCAGCGCAGGGTGGATTCTGCATCTTCAGATTTGCCTCAGTCTACTCAGTCAGATGCCCCTGAGAGGTTTTTGCCAAGCATCTGTAAATCTGACACAGTGCCTGTGGTCATGCCAGACTTTTATGCAAGGAAACATGAGGAAAACTGCTTTGAGGAGCTGAGAAGAATCTTTCCAACAACGCATTTCTCTTAGCCTCATCTTTTGTTAAATTTGGGGGTTTGAATTTGCACTCAGCAAGGACACTGTCTGCAAAACAGGGAGCCTCTCTAACCACTGGAAATAGCAGTAGACACTGCCCCAACCCTGGGGGATTGATGGGTCTAGAAGGTCCTGCCTGGCCCACATCAGGGACACCTTGGCAGCAATATTCCAATCTCCTTCCATCTCAGGAAAATAAAAACGCTCTCCTTTCCTCCCGGGGTATGTGAGGACCATTCTGCATATATTGGTTACGTTTGAGTGAAAACCATTTCTTACCAGCCCACAGCAGTTAGATCAGTACAGACAACCTATGTGGGGCAAAGATGAGAGTTCTAGAAGGTTCCTGGCTAACTTGGCCTCAGGAAAGTGGCAACTTGGCACCAAGGTCACCTGTATTCCTTAGCTTTGCCTCTAGATTTTTCTCCAGAGTCTCTATTTTTAGCTGTTCTCACAGGGGCAGCCAGAGGCAAACACACGGGAACTGCCACATTCAGGCTGCGACAACCCACATGTACTCACGGGAAGTTAAGCTTCGCACGGAAGTGGGGCGTGGTACAGTAAACTTGTGACAAAGGTAACAGGAAAGTGATGCTGACCGTATATAAGGCCTTTTCAAGCATCCTGGAGACCTTCAGAAGCACCCGACAATTACAAAGTCAATGCCTCCTGTCTACTTGGGAAAGGGCAACACAGGTCTTCTTCCCAGGGAGACTTGGCTTGATGGAGGCCACTGCAATGTAGGAAGTGAAGGTGGTTCTCTTCCCTGCGCCCGTCCTTCCACACTCTTCCCACTTCCAACACACAGGCCCAAGTTCAGGAGAAAAACTAGATGATGCGTGAACAAGAAAATAATAAAAAGGAATATGGAAACCACGGTCTTGATTTCTGCTCTCTTCTAACATTGCCTCTCGTTTGAATGGGGATAATTCTCCTGAATCACCTACCTTCTGTCTTCTTCGGGATCCAGAGCAGGTCCTCGCATCTCCACACCCGCCCGTGCCTCAGCCTCCCCTAGTTCTAACGCTCTGTGAGGCCTGGCAATGCCCTGCAGGCATCTGAGCCCAAATTATCCAGGCCACTGCAATCCTGTGTTCCAGGCATCTGAGCCACTGCTTTGGAAGTGGAAAGAATGTGTCAGCAAGTTTGAAGGAGCCACCCTTTGCCAGGATCCTACCGAGCACTGCGAGCCAGCGGGTCACATCACCGCCACCTGAACTCCCACAGGCTCTGTCCGCTGCTCCGTACCAGCGTCTCGCTTCTCAAAGACAGCTTTGTTAAAAAGCTGGGGTTGTGGCTGGGGATGTAGTTGTGTGCCAGGCACTGGGTTCAATCTCCAGGACCCTCTCCAGGAAAAGTTAGCGTTATTCCGGGCTTCTCCCAAATTCACGTGGTCTGTAGGGGTGCTATGTTTGGGTCTCAAGTGTCCTCTAAGACGCCCATGTTCCAGAGGTGACTGGATCATGCGATGCTGTACTTACTAATGCACATAAGACTCAAGAGTGGAATACGCCGTTAGGAGGTGAGGTTTGCTCAGAAGTGGTGGCCACTGGGGACATGGCCTGGAAGGGCCATCTCCTTCCTGCCTCCTCCCTTTACTTGGCCCTTCTGACCATCACAATGTGAGCTGCTCTCCTATGCTCTGCCTGGGCCCCTTCTGGCTTGAACCCAGGCAACCATGAGCTGAAAATGCGACCCAAAACAAACCTCTCTGCCTGTGAGCTGTGCATGCTGAGGGTTTGACCCCAGCAATGAGAAAGTGACTGAGGCGAAGGGCATTTCAGAACGCATCCCTAGGAACTCTGCTTTGTCACCTCTGAGCCTGTCATTCAATCCAGCATCCCGGATTCTGGTGTTGAAGGGACTTTAATAAACACTTGACATGTGTCGTGCACGGTGTCTGCCAGATTCCTTTGGGTCTGCTTTCTGCACTCCCTGGGGACCAGCCAGGCTGGGCTAAAAACCTCTCACCACCGTCTCTGACAGGAGAAGACCCCGCCTTCTGCAGATTGCTACCCTGATGACATGAGGACGCCGCTCTTGGGCACATCCAGGCACCTGTGGAGTGACAGACTGACATGAAAACTGGCTGGTCTGGGTGTGGCCCTGGGCTCCTCAGTGCTCTGCTGAAATCCAAAGTGTCCTGAAACGTCCCTCCGGAGGAGCTGGACTTCCCTTCCAGACAGAGCACACTGCGTAGCTTGTTTCACACAGAGGCTGCCAGAAGGGTCAAGGACCCGAGGGACACATACAGAGCCCAGGCCCTGGAGGGAAGGCTGGCACCTGCCCCAACGGGTATCTCTGCACGAAGTTCCCCACTGCCTGAACCTCCTTTCCGTGAGTCCTTGAATGACCTAGAGGGAGAGTCCTCAGTCAGCAGGCCTCTGACTTTTCTCATAAGCCATCACCAGACTTCAGGGAAATCAGAAATAGTTGCTCCTCGGGAAAAGGTGGAAGCCCCTCCAGCAAGGGTACCAGAAGGCACAGGCAGGCCGAGCTAATGAACCGAGCAGAGACAAAGCAGACGTCCTTCTCCACCTCAGTCCACGGTGACCTCCAGGAATGCTCGCTGCACCGGGGATAATTGATTGGTGAGCTCTTTGGAAGCAAGCCGCCTTGCCCAACGGAGGCAGCCCTCCAGGGGAAGTGAGAAAATGTTTTCCTATGCTTTCTGCAGCGTGGACCTGAAGCAAATGAGACAGCCGAGTAATGAAGTAATGACAGCTTTTGTTCTGGTCAGGAAGGGCGTCTGCATGCAGGAATAATTCATGGCATGGTGCTGTCAGCCCTGTTTGTGTGACACATGACTGTCAAGCTCTATGAACAAGACCGCGCGAGACCTTATGTGCCACATCCCTTTACTTTAGGCTCCTGGAATTCTGAGAGAATACCAGTTGTCACTTTATTCAGCAAGGACTTCAAGTGGCCTGACTTTTATGTAGATCATCAGAAAGACAGCTACTGCCCCCACAATCAGCGGACTCAGTTCCAGGGACTCAGACCTCTGAACCTAAAATGTTGGTTCAAGTTACATCAAGATCTCACGCACAGGTGAATGCCAAGCTCTCTTTTTAGGAAAGGCAAAGTTTTCTTTGCGTGCAATCCGTGGGTAAAGTACTGAGCTCTACAGGCTAAGAAGGAATGAATTCCTGGAGGGACTGGGAATGAAAGTGCATTTTTATTAGCTTCTATTGGATGCTGGGGAATCAGCAAATGACAAGAAATCTCTCAAAGCTGCACTAAAGAAACATGTCTTGCTTGGAGCCTGTTCCAATGTCGGGAGCTCCGTGTCCGCTGAGAGCTGGGAGCTGAGGCTTCTATCGGTGCCCTTGGTTTCTCCTAGATGTTGTGGGCACTGCTGGCCTTTGAGAGTGATTGTGTGAGTCATTCAGTCCCTCTGTAGCCAGCCGCTGCCGGTGCCTTATGGTGAACAAAAGCGACATTTCTCTCCCCAGCGCTTTGCGTCCAGCTTGCAGCTTCACAGGATGCCCACAGTGCCTGGTGTGCCCAGCGTATGAAACACATTGCCCACTAGAATCACGGATTCTCTATTCAAACCAGCCACCAGAAGGGAAATAGAGCAGAGAGCTGCTGTCTGTAACCGAAAGCTTCAGATTCCCGTCATATCTCAATCCATCTGCTCTAATACGCCCCTGGGGCACCCTCTTTACCAGCTGAGCATGCTAGCGACCAGGAGAGAATTCCGCAAGACCACGGTCATCTCCCATGCGTACATCCAGGCACTCGCCTGGTCTGAGTGGCCCTTCCTGGTCATGTGTGTTTTCCTGAGTTGATTGGCTCTTTCTGGTCATGGGAACGTCCACTGAGCTGATTGGCTCATCTAAGTGCTGTGTGTTTTCCTGAGTCAATTGGCTTATCCTTGTCATGTGTACAAAGCTTGCCAACTGGTTCCTCCTCGTCACTTCGTGAGCTGAATGGCTTAGCCTGGTCATGCCTATGGGTCACTGCCTATTTATTCCTAGAAAAGCAGAGAAAGATTAAATCAAAAGCAACCCAGGCCCTGCAGTGAAGAGGAGCCCTGCTCAGAGAGAACGAAGAAATTCTGAACAGCCAAAAAAATCACTCCCTATATGATTTCCGTGAAGAATCCTCCTGCTGGATATGGTGGCACACACCTGTCACTCCAGCACTCAGGCGGCTGAGGCGGGAGGATTGCCGTGAGTTCGAGGCCAGCCTGGTCTACACAGTGAGCCCCCATTTCAAATAAGTAAATAAATAATATTAAAAAGTAAAATAAAATAAAATAGAATCCTCTGAAACACTTGCATCACTTGCACTGTATATGTAAGAAACCTAGATTCAAAGAGGTGATGTAAGTTACCCTAGGTTCCAGAGGGGGTAAATGTTAGGCTCAGGTTCAACTTTTCTTCAGCCTTGCCAGAATTTCTCCTGTCCACTTTTGATTTTGAACCTTACCAATGCCACCGAGGTGTCACACCTAATATGGTAGAAATGCCATGATGTGGCAGAGGGACCATGTATAAGCCTGCTTGGAAAAGTGATCTTTAAAAATAGTGCTGCCCCACCCAATAGGATCCCTGCCTTTGGGGAGGACGGCCACAGTAGGGGCCGGGTACCTGCTGAGGAGCAGATCTGCTCATTGGGACCTATGAGGGGTGACCAGTTCCCGCCAAGGGCAGAGAATCGGGCAGTGAGGTGTGCGGAACATAAAGCCAGGCTGAGCAGTACCAGCAAAGCCCGAGGCTGGCCTGTGCCTAGGCCAGGGATGGACACAACCATACACTCTCACCGGTGATGAGGCTCCAAAGGCCACTTGCTGGGGGACCTGCCCTGTGGCAGAAATGGTGGGGGTCCTTCCCACAGCATGAGGAGGAGCTCAGAGCCGGACACTGACTCAGAGCCCTGTGTCTACAGCCCCTCCCCAGACGGTCACATGTGGCTTCCATTTTCCAGTCTTATCCCCCATGAGCCCAAGTGTCTGATGGCAAGTGTCCCTGTTCCTGGGAACCTCACGGCCAGACCTTGCACACCCAGTGCTGACCCAGAGCCACCGGCCCCAAGAGCTGCACCTGCTGAGTTAAGCACGGCCCCAGGGCCTGCACACTTACTATCTGTGGTCACTCAGAGAAGTCTTGGTGCTGCAAGCTGAAGGGAACCCATTGCCCTTGTGGACGTCAGCCCGTGACATACACAAGAACCCACTCTGGTCCAGGCTGGACTAGGGGAATCTTCTAAAGGCTTTGCGGTGTCCACAGTCTACTTTCCCCAGCCCCTTTCACCTCCCAACGTCCTTCCCCCTCCCTGGAATCAGAGCCTTCGATTCATTCAATTTGTCCCTCCCCCAGGTGCAGCAGTAGTTACTGAATAGCTAAGCGCTTGAATAAGTAGGTCAGGCACAGCCCCGCTGATGGAAACTCACAGAAGACACAGGGACAAATCGGTGAGTGCTGTCAGGTGGGACCATGTTACAAAGAGGCAGAACCAGGTGACGTCATGAAGAGTAACTGGGAAGAAGCACCCTATGTACGATCTCCAGGTCAGGCCAGGGGAGGAAATGACTGGTGACCCAAGGCCAGAGGACCTGATGGAATTCACCAGACAATGAGCAGGCCCCTGGCAGAGCTGAGGCTGCCCTCTGGGCCCAGAGCCACCACCTGCAGTCAGCAGAAGGCTGCAGCCATGCCTCAGACCTGCTAGCTGTGCAAGAGGAAGTCCAGTCACCCTACAGGAAAGCCTTTGCAAATGCAAAGCCTCCTATTCAGGTTCTGAATATCACACCACAGAGGCCGCTCTCTCTGTTCCTGAGCAGGCTGCAAGGTTCTCCTGAGGGTCTCTGGCACCTCCTCAGTATGCCGTTCTCTGTCAGGGAAGGTCTTAGGAAGAAGGAGGGGTGTCCTCTTGGTCCACACACCACCTGCTTTCAGGATACAGAGCTGAGGAAAGACAAGACGCGCTGTGATGTGGATTGGACTTTGTGCAGAAGGGAGAAGAGTGGATGACTTCCCGGATGGACACAGCAGAGCAGGGCTCTGCACACCCCAAATATCTCCCTATGGCAGCCCCCACATCGCCCAAAATTTCCTTTGCAGGCAACAAAGGTCACATATAACTGGCGATTGGCTCAGAAGCAGGACGTGGGACCACGTACCTGCTGGTGGGCAGCGTCTCCCAGGGAGGACAGAAAGTAGTGCCCACTTGAAGCAAAGCAGAGGAAGCAGCCAGCAAAGAACATTAAGCCAACAGGGCCAGGAAACAAATGGTGAGAGGTTAAGCTAAGTGAACACAGCGTGGGCCTTTAAAAGCCACCGAAGAGGAATAGGGAGGGCAGGGAGACCGGGGTGTGTCCCTGCGCCAGGGAGGAGTGCTGAGGCCCCTGAGCATCACTTCACTCTACCCCACAGCGCCCTGAGAAGCAGGGGCTGCTGGTGAGCTAAGGGGCCATGGAGGGGGCGGGGTTCGTGCTGTGCTGGGTGGCACACTGGTCTCAAGCCCAGCCTCACCAGGGGCCCACAGCACTGTCTTAAACAAGGGTTCCCTGACCTTGGTGCTGCTGATGCTTTATGGCGGAAGTCCCTGGGAGGGAGGGGCAGTACTGGGCATTGTGGGATGTTTAGAAGCATCTCCAGCCTCGTCTCATGGGTACCAGTAGTGACCACCGATGTGATGGTCAAGATATCTCCAGACATTGACACGTCCCATGGGCGGCCTGGCAGGGGGTGTGGCGGGACATAGGGGGCACACTCAGCCTGGTGGAAAACTGTTTCAGGCAATGTTGTCTGTGTGTCAGCCCCTAGGAGAGTCCCAGGGCCAAGAGAGCAATTCAGCACAGAGGAGCATCCACACATGGAGCGAGGAAGCACAAATGACCTGCCGCACAGGGCCAAGCAGCAGACAGAATAAAGACACGGGGATCTGATGGCACGAGACTGTTAGATCTCCACAGGTACTTATTTAATAGGTGAACACGCTTATAAGGATCTGTGTCCCTGTTGTCTTGAAGTCAGCTCTCAGGAATGGAAGCATCAAGTGTCCAAGCTTGCAGATGACAGCCAAGGCCAAGTGCAGGCGAGAGCTCTATAAATAACCTTGGTGACAGCAGAGTCCCACACAGATGGAGCAGCCTGCTAGGAGGGCCACTGCCGAGGCTGACCTCACCTGAGCTAGCGCCGGCCCTCCTTCCAGCGTCCACTTGCGGGAGCTGCAGACCCGCACTCGGGGAGCTCTTCTCTGAAACACCCCACTTCTCTTCCTGCTGGGAGCCCGAAAGGTGGAGGAAGAGAATGACTCCCAGCAGTGTCTCATCCTCCAGGCAAGCCCCTGAAGTCCAGCCGGCACTTGGTTCCTGTAGGAACAAGAGCCAAAGTCCATCAGCCCACACCCCAGACCACATTCTTCGACCATGTTCGGCCTGTGAAAGAACTAAGGCATCGGTAAACCAGCTTCCCGTTACTGTGACAGAAACACTGGAGAAAATGGAAGCATAAGGAAGCATAATTTATTTCGGCTCACAGTTCTAGAGCTTTCAGTCCATGGCCACTTGGTCCCACTTCTTTTGGGACTGTGGGGAGATAGAACATCATGGCAGGGCACATGTGATACAGGAAACTTGTTCACTTCATGGCGACCAAAACGGGAGGAGCTAGGGTCCCCATGTCCCTTCCAGGGGCATGCTGTCAATGCCCCAGCTTTGTCCCACTAGGCCTTACCTCCGAGCTCGTCCACCACTTCCCAGTATCACTGCAGGCTGGTGACCACGCCCATGACATTTGGAGGACAGTTAGTGTTTAAACCACAGCCACAACTATTCGTTTGCAGGTCAGCTTTCTTAGCTACAGCATCACCGTGTCCAAGTCCTCCTCTATGCGCTGCAGGAGCTCCGGGGATGCCTTGCCCGTCTTCTCAGTGCCCAAACCTCTGCATCCCCTGCAGCTCAGCTTCTCCAGCTGCCTGTACCGCGTGCTCCAGCCTGCAGGTCCACTGCAGAGCACGGGAGTGCAGTCCTTACAATGCTCTTCTCCCAAATGGGAACAGTTAGCTCAAGTAAGAGAATGGAGCCGTCAGCATTTCCATGTGAACGCATCTATTCCTGGTTCTTCAGTGGAAAAGACAACCCTGATGTTAAGAGCTGGCATCTCCGAGGCAGGATGATGGATTAGCAGGGAGCATTAGGACCTTCAATGCCGGGACAAATCTGTTGGAAAAAGAGGTGGTCTTGGGGCCTGGGGATAGTTCTGGAGTCCCAGGGCTCTCTGCAGGACTGTGGCACTGAATCAGCACCAACCCTACCCAGTGAATATGTTGCAATCACATCCCTATTATTTTTCGGTATCTCCAATTTATTCAGGGAGCAGGAGAGATAGTTAACAATTACTTAGCAGCCTTCTTTACAGAACAAGAGGATGAATACAGATAACGTTAGGAAAGATTATTGAGAGCAGAATATTGAATTATCTGAGGATGGAAGCTTGCACATGAATAATTCATGCTCCCCACTTCAGGTCTGGCCCCGCCCTGGTCTAGGAAGACACGTTTGGGGTCGGGGGAGGGAAGGGCTTGTGAGCAGGGTGTTTAGCATGAGGATGGGCTCACCACTCGGCTCTCCCCGCTTTGTAAAAGATGCAAAGTTACAGGGCGAACTTGTGTGAAAGCAGCCACACTTCAGCTCTTTGCTGTTCTGCAGAGCATATTTAATTTCTGCATTGCTGTGGACAGTAATCAGTAATGAAGTCATTAAATGCAAGAGGGGTGGAGAGAGAGCTGTCTGCCAGCCTCCTCCATTAAATTCAGGGACTTTGGCACATCTCTAATTAAGATCCGGAGGCTAGGGTTCCAATTGACAAAGCACTCCATTCCCATGATACGCAGTCAAGAGCGCTCGAGGGCAGAGCTAATGCAGTGAGCAGGGTAATGGCTTGGATAATTCCAATAAAGATCTCTGGTTATACTAGATTCTGGAGGTTAACCGGTGCTACCCAGAGAAGGAGCCTGTGTCTCGGGTGCTGCCGGGTCTGTGGTAGCTCTACAGAGAGACGTGATAGTCACAGGACCATGGCTAAGTAATTTGCCTACAGTCTTCGGGGACCACCCTGGGAGCTAGGGAGTTAGGACTTTCTCTTGTTACACTAATGGCGTCTCCCTCGAAGCTCCCAAGATCCTCAGCGAAAAATAGTCCCAAATGGTTTCACTCTAGGGAACAGCAAATAGAAATATCAGGTCTACTGGAAAACTATGGCCCGGTGATTCCCTGGGGGATGACACTATTCTATTTTTCATTCATTTAGAAATTTGGAGGAAACATTTTGACATTTGCTGTTTGACATTTCCAGTCTTTCCCTGAGGAATCACACTTGAATGCATTAATTTTAGATTCGAATTCAAGAAACCCAAGTCTGCAGCGTGAGTGTGGAGCGTGTGGTGGGGTAGAGTGGGGGAGACTGGTGAAGTTTTGTCTGCTGTAGCTTCACCTCAGCATTAGGTGAGCAGGAGCAGTGAGAAGATGGGAAGCAGAGAGAGGGTGGTGAGGAGACCCCCAGGGCTGTGCGTGTGGTGTAGGCAGCGTCCCACCAGCAGGGCCCACCCTCTGCTCCTGGCTCAGGCTCCTTCCGGAGACCTCCTACCTCCACCACCAGCTAGCAGGTTACCAGCTTGGCCACAGGAAAGACATCTGTCCAGACTAGAACGGAACCGCCTGTGAAGACCGAAAGTCCTGTGACCGCCAAATAATTCAGGTTTGCTCTATTCCTTGCTTGGCCAACCCTTTCTCAAAAGGCCAGTCACCACACCATCGAGTCACTGGAGCGTCTCCTGGGTTGTTGTAAGTCTTCCTCCCAAAGGGTTCCCAGTGACAGGCAACTGGGAAGTCACCAGCAGGGGCAGGTGCTAGCAGATCCCCCTGAGCAGCGTCAGGTGATCCAACTGAAGCAAAAAGCTCACCGCGGGGCCAAGTGGCCTTAAACACGTGTTAACCCATATCCTTCAGCTTCAAGAAAGCTCAGTATTCACTGGAGGGTTTGCCACTGTCTTTTGCTTTTTAACATGCAGTGCTTAAATTTTATTTCACAAAGGACTCGTTATAGCTCTGCACTTCTGAATGTACAGTATGTCCTGATTTGGGGGAAAAAACTACTTTATAAGAAAAAAATAACATTACCAGATCTAGCTCTCCTCTTTTATTGATGAAGATGAATTGCTTTTTTTAGAAAAGCTTGTGGTGGGTAGACATAACCAAAGGGGAACCGAGGCATCACCCCCATTCTGCCACTACCCCACCCCGCCTGGGTCTCCAGGAGGAGTTTGGTGCATGGGCTCTCAGAGAAACGTTGGAAAACTTGTGCTTTCATCACAAGAAAAAGAAGTGGCTTTAATAAGATGTTTTCAAATTTAATAAAGTAACCTAGAAAGCAAGTAATAAAGCAAGAGAAAGGAAATCTTGATAAAATTATCCAATGAACATGAGCGCAGCGAGAATTAATCTGAAAGCTACAAAGGCGGTGGGGAGACCGCTCACCGCCCTCCTCCGGCAGGGGATAATGAACCTGCGCTGTAAGTGACAACCGACTGCACTTTCTCCAGAAGCACGGGTGTGCTAAGCAGAGAACGAGATGAAAATCTTGTCACGTGAAGGAAGAAGGAAGATTGGGAGATAGAAGAAGAAAATCAAAAGTCAGTTGGAAGCAAACAAAAAAGGGTCGGGTGGGTGGTGTCTGACAACCCTGCAGAGGAGCACAGCCAGCCTTGCGTGAAGTTTGCTTCTCCGGCGCTGCTCCCAAGCAGGCTCCGGGGAGCACGGAGGGCACCCGCACCCCCTCAGGAAGCAGCGGTTGTGTGGGTGTCCTTCTTGTCCGTGGCAACGAGCCCCTACCAGCAGGCCAGCAGTAAGTAGCAGGGTGGTGGGGCCCAGGCGGTCTCAGGTGTCCATCTGTGGTTTCCCAGGGGCACTGGGGACAAGGCCAGGGCCTCGTGGACTCCCCTTATGAAAGTGCCACTTGCCATGGAGCACCTGTACCACAGTGCTGGCTTAGCACCTCCTCCCCACAGCACGGCCCCCACGGGGCAAGGGCGTGATGCCGGTGTTCGGCATGTGGGCTTCGTAAGCTCTTTCCCGGTGCTGCCCTGTGAGGATGAGGCCGTGGCCATGGGTGAGGCCATGGGTGAGGGTGTGTGACTTTGGATTCTCACCCTTGTGGGGTCCAGGTCACGCATCTGTCCCACCTGCAGGGACCACAGGCTGCCTCTGGGGTGTGCAGCTCTGGCGTTCCCAGGGGCACCAGGAAGGAATCTGGGAACGCAAGGATTCCCTTTACAGGGACACCAGCTCCCAGCCACTGTGAACACTGTCATTCGCAGCCACAAACCATGAGCAAGGAGGACAGCAGGGGACTTACGGGCAGGACAAGGGGAGGATGCACTGATACTCAGTGGGGGTAGGGAGGGGCAAACAAATTCAGAGACAGAGGCACAGAGGGACACAGGCAGACAGAGAGAGGGACAAAGAGTGGAGGGAGAGGAACAGAAGACAGTGACAGAAGGAGACAGATTCCGGGAGGTGGAGAGAAAGGACAGGGTTGCCCCAGTGCCTGACCCACAGAGCCCCCTCTCGTGACACCAGCGTCCTTTGCTGAAGCTTCCCCTCTTTCCTGTGTTTATAAAAGCCCAGAACTCCACTTCTC
>PVJX010041244.1:0-14755 GCA_004027295.1 Dolichotis patagonum
TCATAATAATATACTTAAAAATCATGTGTAATGTTTTTGGTTTTTTTAATTTTTGACACAAGGTCTTTCTATGTAGCTCAGGCTGCTTTTGAACTCAAGTTAATCCTCCTGTCTCAGCCTCCTCAGTGCTGGGGATACAAATGTGTGCCACTACTCCGAGCTATGTGTGACATTATGGCTCTTATCAGACAGAAAATAATCAAACATTACTAAATTTAATAATCAATGTGTATTTCTCTAATTATCAATATTGTATTAATAGACCATTTTAAGTGTTTCTTTTATATGATTTATTGCATTTCTCTCTCACTTTTTTCTTTTTTTTTTGGTACCGGGAATCAAACTCATGGCCTCATGCTTGCCAGGCAGGTGCTTATGCCACTGAGCTAAATCCCCAGCCCCTATATTTTTCTTAATTGTGTAAAAATGTTTATATAAATAAAATTTAATTTGCTCAAACTACCTAAAAGATCAGAAGAAAAATGTAATTATATTCAGAATATACAAATTTAATGTTTTTCATCAAAAAATTAAAATAAATTTTAGAAAATTAAAAATGAAATTATTGGGCCAGAGATTTAGCTCAGCAGCTCACGCACTTGCCTGGTAAGTTGTGAGGTCATGAATTCAATCCCTGGTGCAAAAAAAAGTTATCTCCTGTATCCTAAAAAAGATATTTTATTTTAAAATATATTATAAATTTAAAAGAAAAATTGCAGTTATAATTCAGGAATATTAATATTTTCAATTTAAATTTAAGATTAATTCTTTAAATTTTTATTGAACTATATATCTAAATTGTTTAAAAGAGTTTAAAATAGAAAAGTATCCCTAGTTTCTGCTTTAAATGTCTGTTCATCTTGCAAAGAAAGAGCATTCATATATTTTATACATGTTTCATCTAATCTTATATACACACAAATTTTACAAAAATATAGATTATTTAGTGTTATAAATTACTTGTTAACTTTCATGACAACCATTGTAAATATTATGCTAATTCATTAGTATCCTCAGAGCCACATATTGAAACATAAAAAGAAACAAGGAAATGGATTTTAATGTAATTAGGAAATTAAATTTCATTAAACAAGACCTTATTGCTTTAATGCTATCTCAGAGGCAGGATCTAACAAGCTGATTGAATTATCTTTTCCTCTCCCCAATATATTAAGTATATACTGGTGTATAACAAACTACTGGAAATAGTTTCTTTAAACAACAAATATTTGCTGTCTCTGTTTTTGCAAGACAGGAGTGGACATGCCGTGGGTGCCTATGACTCAAGCTTTTCCTAAATTTTCCATGATGGTAAGATGGTTGGGCTGTATCTCAAAGATTAATTTGGATAAGAATTACTAGAAGCCATTCCTGCAATAGGGCAACTGTCCATAGGGCAATATGTCCATAAATGCATATACTAGTGTCAGCAACTGTAGAAATGCTTTACCAACCTTTTATCCAGAATCTGAAAATATCAGTGGTCATTCTGTTGAAACTTGATATGAGGCACAATATGGTGCAGGAGCTGATGGGGTTTTAAAATATTACCCATCTATAATTAAAATATACCTTTTCTGAAGTTTTGTAAAACATGACAATGAAGATAGAGCATCTCCCATGGTCTTGGAAAAGTCTTAAAGTTGAAGCTTCATTAATTTCTTCATCAACTCATCTGTAAATTAAAAGAAGCCAATGTATTATAATGAAGAGTAGGTCTCTTAATTTTTAGACTTCAATATATATTGAAATTATTCTGTATTTTTAAAAATGTATCCATTTTGTGAAAACAACAGGGATATGGCTCAGTCTATTACCCCAGTATCGATGATTATGTAATTCTCTCCTTAAACTGCCTTCAGTATATTCAGTTCTCAAAAGAGCTGAGGAGGACTTATAATGACCCACCTGACCATGACTGGACAGGTCAGGAAAGCATGCTAGGGAAGAGGAAGGGAACTACCGTGCTGATGTGTAAGCAGTCAGATGGACAGGACAGGATGCCAGTGGTGGGGAAGACGGACAGCACCCCAACAAGGGCACCAGACACTCAGAAACTCGTGCATTGCAATCAGACTGGTCTTGGTTTCATCTGTGATTCAGAGCTAAACCTAGTATTTTGCTGTTTAATTTTATTTTAATTATGTTTCTGTTTAATATGTTCTGAAAAGATAGTTTTGACTAACATTGTATCACATCTTGAAAATGAAGACGTAAGGAACAAAGAATTCAGCAGTAGCATCTGCCATTCTTTAGTTAATTAGTGTGTCCTTAATAAGACCCAGAAAAACAAATGTCCCATGCGAGCAAAATTATATTATGTCCATATGATGACTTGCATGTAGCAGTTTCTCCATATATTTCAAAAACATAGACAATTTAAGCACATTACAAATTTAGTCTGTGTTAGGTTGTAGGAAGAGAGTCTTTGACATTTAATTTTGCATATATTTCGCAATGGGATTTTTTTTTGTTTGCTGTTTTCTCAAGTGTCTCAGATAAAGTAATTAGCTGTAGGTTAGGGAATTATTGCAATGTTTTATAATATAATCATTTTTAATAAGTCCTAGATTAGCCTAAAATCTGATGACTTTATTCCCAAGTTATTTTAGAACAGCCATGGTTTTAAATTTACTCTTATTTTCTTCCCTGGGAAGGCTTATGTTCATCATATCATGGTGACCAAATCTTTGGTTTGGAAAATATGAACATATCAAAACATTGGCAAAAAGAATGTGTGCTTTACTTCTCAACAACACTATCTTGCTTGCCAAGGCGGGCAAAGGTAGACAAATAGAAGCATTGACACAAATACTGAAAACTGACAGGCAGCCCTAATAAATGTCTTTCTCTAGGGATTAAGAGTTAGGCTTTCTTGTTCATAGTAAAATTTAGGAAAAATCTTCAAATCAGCCGCTAAGACATTCACTATGATTTGAGACACATGCGTGAGTCACCTTTGGTGCAGGTTGATTTCTGCTTCTCCGTTTACTGGCAAACAATGGCCAAGTGCCAACGCATGGTCAACCCACACAGCTGTTTTCAGTGATTCATTTCCCTTGATTTCCCAACTGACCCGTTCAGAAGAATAGCAGCTTTTAAACCCCACTTGATGACCTTATTGCTGAACAGAACCTTCCCCTTCAATTGTGGGAGCATTTTACTAAAGTGCGAGACTGTTGTGCTCGGGAGCAAGGTAGTTTCTATGAGAAGAGTGTAAGTAGGTGAAAAAGGCTGAAAAGAAGCAGTGAAATGCTGATTTTGTGCTGAGGGGCTCTGGAGCTCTGATTCATGGTGCACCTACCACTTAGCCCAAACCCAACTTCAGCCTGACATTGCAACTACATTAACTGTTTCCAGAAGCTTCTTCCACCTATTACCATACTACTGTTCCCACGGTTTGGAATGCACTTCTTTCTTCTTTGTTTAAGAAATTCCTCATACTTTCAAGATGCAATCAAACTATTACACTCTCTAGCAGCTTCTGCAGAGCCCTTTGAGAGGGATTAGGTCATGCGTTATGAATAAAACAATGTGGCCCTCAATTCCACTGTTAAAACAAAAAACAAAAACATTGTTTCTTGCATAAAATTCCAATATACATATAGTATGTACATACACAATTTGTCTGTAGTATTAAAATTTTGTTTTGAGAAAGCAATTAGGAGGATGTGTCTAAAAAGACTCTTTAAGGAGGTGGTAAGGCACAGAAGGTTGAGAAACCCCAATGACAAGCCCCCTTGTGTCCCCTGCACCCACTACTTAGCTTGTTTTAAGTCACTGACTTTGGATGATTAGCCCTTCACAGTTATTGAAGCAAAATCTGACTTCTATCTGTTTGTAAAAGGCTCCTCCTCCTACCTCAGTCATGGGTTCAATTCCTTGACACCCAAGACATTGTACGCCATTCCTCTCAGGACCAGTCCCAGTACTGGAATGGAGCAGAAACTCGAGAAATATTTATGTGCTCAGTGGCTTTGGCCAGATATTAACTTTATAATACTAATCAAGACAGTTGTACACATTGAACTCTACAAAAGAGGCTTCAAATCCTTCCAATTCCTTCAGCCTTCTAGGACACCTGTATTAAGTGTCATTAAATTTTAGTCCATGAGCAACAATTAAAAGAGTGGTGGCTCAAAAGTAAATTTATCATATTGATTTATCCGGTAAATTTATCATGTTGATTTATTGATTGGCTCAGTCATTGTGAAGGTGTTTGACACTGCATTTCTGAAAAGCATGGCCCTTGCAAGGTAATCATGTCTGTCAAGAATGACCTTATGGTTTATACCATTAGACGTTAACTAAGATGCTTATGTGTGTCGAGTTGGGGTTCTTGGGAGACTCTTGCATTATGGGCTACAGCTGACGTGCTTTTAGGAGGCAGCGGTCTGGTTAGAGGTGAGTCACTGGGGGTGTGAGCTGGAAGGGTGTATCTCCCTCCCTGCCTCTGCCCTTCAAAGTCTGGCTATAAAATAAGAAACATTTCTCTGCATCAGGCCCTTTTGCCATACTGTAGACCATGCAAGAACCAAAACTTCTGAAATGTGAACCAAAATTATCCTTTCTTCCTTTAAGATGTGAGCATTGGATATTTTGTCCTAGAGGCAAGTCAGCGACTAAGACAGAATTCTCACTATAACATTAATCGAATCTTATGTAAAACTGAGTGCCAATTGGTAGCTTTATATAGTTAATAAACAACTACTTTTATTACTTGAAAAGTCAATGTTGGAAAACTCTTCTGAATTACTTGTACATGTAATGGTTTGAAAGTGTCTCCTGTGAAATGCATGATAAAGTTCAACTATATGATTATCAAGAGGTAGTGCACTTAGGAGAACATTCACTAAGAAGGGCTGAAATCTCTTAGCTGGTAGTAATGTCTCATAAGAGGCTTCATACAGAGCTCACCCGTGATGCCCTCCTGCCCTTGGCCACTTGTGGGAACACAGTGCTCCTCCCATCAGCATGAAGTGTTGTAGCAGAGAACAGACCTTGCCAGATACCTATCACACCTGTGCCCCGAGCTTGGACTTCATAGCCTTCAGATGCTTATAAATTATCTAGGCTTGGGTATTTTGTTACTGCAGCATAAATAAACTAATACTGTATATCGTTCTTTCAGCTCATATAACTATTTCATCAGTATCTTACATTATAAGGATATTAGAGAAGAAGATAATGATGAATGTACTGTATCTGAGCCTGTTTGATAAGGGTTTCATTTTACTCTTCCAATAGCTCAGAAATGTAGGTGTTGCCATTTTCCTTATTTATGGATGAGCAATGTAAGGCAAGTAAATTGTTAGCTTGAAGACTCACAAGCCCAGAAACAGGAAAGTTAGAACTCAAGTCCAGAAAAATTTGACTTCAAAGTTTAAGCTTTTAAAGCACTATGCCAATTTAAAATAGCTATTTCAAAACTGCATAAATAAAATGCCACATTCTAAAAAGAAATCTAAACTATGAGAGTTACTGTTAACCAGAATAAGTAGATAGAGGAGGCATTTCAACTTTCAAGCAAGATGAAATGTTTTGGGATTTGTCCGTAACATTTTAGTTACAGTTTTATAAAAAGAAAGAATTATTCCTGTTCAGTTATAAGTTCAAAAGTAGATTCCCGAGAAAATATTGTGATCTATCAGAGAATTGTATAGCCAAAGTCATTAAAAGTTAGTGATAGAAATATGTGATAGCGTGTTTGTGTGGGAGTTAGCAAATGAAGGGAGGGAGGGAGAGAAAAACTAAGGGAGGGAAAGAGACTAAAACACAAAATTCTAGCTCTTTGCCTTTAGGAATTCTCACTGCCTTGCTCCCAGTCTAATTGCTGACATGAATAAACTCTTTTCGCAGGTGTTTGTACTACAATAGGATATTAGTGATCTAAGAAAAAAAGGAAGCTAAACATGGAAAGTGACTACAAGCCTCAGAAGGAATGAAATTAGAACAGAACCTTCCCACTCTACAGCACATTGTATTTTCCGTGTGGAAACATTTCATTCGCCTCCCTTGAAAGATTTAGTCACAGTTTTATAGCCCTTGGGGACACATGGCAGCAGTAGTATTCTTTAAATTTATGTGGAATTTAGTTTATGAAATTATAGTATTAAAACAGATACAAAGGGCAACAGAAGTATAATTCAGCTCTAGCTATTTCAGATTCTATTCTTACCCTGAAAACTCCTTACTCCCAGGCAGTCTTTGCACAGCAGAATCTCTTTTTGTAAGATTTATCTGTAATACAGATGTATTTCTACTCATCTGCTGTTGTGTTACAGGGGGGAAATAAAGTCCAGTGGAGGGTATAAGGGATCTGGCTTAAGATACACTGTCACTTCTTCCCCTTAATGGCCGTATATCATTGGGCAGACACTCAACTTTTCTTTTCTTTTGAGGTTTTGTTTTGTTTTGTTTTGTTTTGTTTTGTGACAGGGTCTCGCTATGTGGTCCAGGCTGGCCTCAAATTTAGGGCAATCCTCCTGCCTCAGGGTCCCCAGTGCTGGGATTACAAGTGTGCATTGCCACACCCAGCAAAACACTTAACTTTTCTAAGGCTCAGTTTCCACATCTACAATTTCATAATAAAATTTACTTCTAAAGGTACATATGAAGCGAATGAGAAAACATGTATAAAATTTTACCTCCATCGTTTTCCATTCTTTCCCATCCTTTCTTCTTAGTTGTCAATATTTTATCTAACATCTTCCTAAATTTTGCATTCTCTGGTGGTTCATTCTATTGTCAGAAATACTTTTTTATGTTTGGTTTGCTTTCCTGGTTGAGTTTCCTGTAAAATTTCCATGAACAATTAGAGAATAGTGACAGACATGAAGGATGTAGTGAGGGATGTGTGGTGTGGTTTCGTGTGTGTGGCTGGCCGCTGCTTGTGGCTTGAGTTGAGGCAAACTGCAGCATAAACCAGGAGAACACAGCTCTCCCCAGCCATGCTGCTACCTCCAGCTGCACAAATGTTTCTTAAGAATGCCAGCTGGAGAGGATGATGGGAAGCTGTAAGGCACACAGAGAAAAGGGCCACCAAAACTTGTAAAGAAGGAAAGAAAACAGATCTTCAACTTTCCTTCTTTTTTTAAAATTAATATACACTTCTTCAAATACATCATATCATGCCAACATTTCAATAACATAATACATAAACATTTCAAATCCATTTGATAGATGAGAAAAATGAGGTTCCAAGAACCTAAGTATCTGGAGTTTAAACAGCTGGTAAATATCTAGGTCAGGTTCAGATTCAGCCAGGGGCCCAGATGGACGCTCACTTCACATGCTGAGGCTCAGCCACATGTAAGCTAGGATGAGCAATTCAAATTTCAGAGAAAAACGCAGTCTATTAATTTCCAAATGGAGATGGTGGGGAGAAGAGGAAGAACTAACACCAGCTATTCTTTAAATGGCTCTGTGATATACACTGTTGGCTTGCTAATATTCTTTTCCTACATCTTTCAACCCTTCCGTCTCATCTCCAGCTCTATGTTTCTCACTGCACGGCAGCATCTTCCTCTCCACCATTTCTTCCCATCAGTGTGGACCCATTAGCATGGTGATTTAAGTGTTGCACCGCACAACTGTATGATCCGGGATGGCAACCCTTTCCTGCCTTCTCTTGAGAAGACCTAGTTTATAGAGAGCTATGATTGCTCAGGTTTGGTTGCTTTCATTTATTAACCACTAAGAACATGAACAGCGATGGCTATAGCAATGGGTCAAGGCTACATCATCTGCGTGCAGCTGACCTAGGCTATGTAGCGTTAGAAACAAAATATTGGTAAAATAGAAACAAAATATTGGTAAAAGAAAGTTCTACTCCAGAAAGGAGGCTGTTATTTGGGATCACAGAGTGCAACAAGGTAGCATGCTTAAAGTAGGGAAATATATGGATTCTAGAGATAAGATAAATTTTAACCTAACTGTGTTTCTTCCAGAGTGTGTAACATGCAAACTTAGTACCTATAGAAAATGAGATGAAGTAATAAATGGGAAAGCTGCCAATGTTCATTAAGTAATTGTGAAATGAAAGATAATAAAGCACTAGATAAATGAAACATTCTAATATTGATACGACTTTGGTCATTAACTTAAATGTTGCCTTGTTGAAGCTTTGGTGAGACACAGTTGTAGGAATGTTTTCCCCCAGTGTATTCAAGAACATAGTAAGTTCCTGGAATGTGAGAACATATTTTGTGCATCTTTTGTGCTGTCAGAATGCCTAGCAAAGGTCTACCCATATCCTTCCCTGTGTTACAGTCCTTGCTTAAAAACCATACTGAAACATCGTTAGGATTTATAGATTACTCTTAATGGTAGTCCTGTGCCAAATTTACCAAGACCTACACCAGGTTCTGGGTGAGTAAATTTATTTCTGAGAACAGGGGTGCACAACATTAATGTTCACTTTTATTGAAATTGGTCCAATGGGTGAATTTTATTAAGTTTTGACCTAAAATTTCAGGTTATTGTAAGCAGCAGTCATGATCAACAGGAATGTGATCTTAAAAATTTGGAACATGGAAGTTAAGCCCTTGTAATCCACCTTGCATTATGACCTTTGATTATTTAATTCCATCACTATTATGATCACTTTTGATACATTTGCATGTATTATGTTCAAGTTGATGCTCTGAAGTAACCTCAGCCTATTTCATTACATATTTTGATGGAAAAGTACTAAACTATAAATGGAAAATTTATACTTTATACTTTCAAAAATAGATTTGGATAAAATGATATAGAATATAAATTAAATTTCATGTTCTTTGTGCTTTTTCTGAGACAAGCGTCTTGGTTTATAGCCTAGCCTGGTCTTGAACTCACTGTGTAGCACATGATGGACTTGAACTCACAGAAGTTCTCCTGTCTCAGCCTCCAAAGTGCTGGAATTACAGGCATATGCAACCACTCCCAGCTAATTTCACATTCTGTACATAAAAGCAAGCATATTCTTATATTATCTGAATTATTTGGTGTGCATTTTTGATAGTGTTGTCCTTTTTTAATGGTTAGGAATGCTCATTCATGAATGCTATGAATTATAATTGACTGCTAAGGAGCCATAGATAGCTTGAAAATACCTGGGATCTAGGTGGGCTATGTATGAGTATAAACTTCATATGTCAAAGGGACCAGAACATTAATACAGAAGCCAATAATTCTTTTGTAAGGTAGAATTTGTAAGGTAGAAGAAGGAATATTTTACCTTGCTTTGCTAATTATGCTCCAATTGATTTTAGTCTGTTTTCTCAATTTTCAGTTCAATCAATTTTCAGTATAAACTTTGAAGAACTGTTCATTACATTAGACTGTATACCAAATGGCTGGAAGTTGCCCTCAAGGACCTATAGATTCTGGCCTCTGCCTAACTACAAGGGCTTCCTCTTGCGCCACACTTCCTAACCCCATCACATTCCAGGCACACTCTTCTGAAGGTTCTATGATGAATATACATCATGGATCCCACTGCCTTACACAGAATACGCTCTTCTGTCTACTCCCTCTGCCTGAAATCTCTCTTTGTTCTCTTTCACAGGGATAGCTTTCACCAGCTGTTAAGTTTCTGCATAACTAGCATTTCATCCTGATTTCTCTGATTTTGTAGAGCTATGTGTTGCAGCTCTGAACTTCTAGAAGCTCAGTTAAAATTTTTCATTGTTCCCTTAGTAATAAATACTTTCATTCCAAGGTGAACAGGAACCAAGAACAAAGTACAAACACTTAGATTCTTTAAATACTTTTTGTTTCCTCCTTCCAACTCTAGTTACTCAGGGATCAAATTTAGGGAAATAGGAAGTAGAAAAAAGGCAAAAGCTTCAAGAATGAAGTTAGCTACAGATGAGATAACAAACCCAACAGCTTTCCAGGGCTTCTCTGGATGAGACACTCATCTTGGCTACTTTTCTCTCATTGCTGAGACATAATATCCAATGCCCAAAATTAAGGAAGGGACAGTTTATTTATCTCACAGTCTGTGGAGGTTTCAGTTCATAATCAGTTGGCCCTAAAGCAAGGTGGCATGGCTGAGGGACAACAATTTAAGATGGTAGAATACAGCCAAAGCAATGAGAGCAAAAAAGGGAGAAAGCTAAATTTTCTGGCAAGCCTCTTTTCCTCCCTTATAAACAGGCTACCCTCCAAGGGCAGATGTAGCATTCACATCACCTCCGTGCTCTCTTCTTGCACAGGTTCAAGATGTTTACAAAGTAGGAACCCTGGGCCCCTGTGAATCATTTCTGTACTTCTCAAACTGACACACTGAACCACATCCTAAAGTCAAAAGGGCATGTCCTCTACACTCTGAATCCAATTATGAGGAGCAAATTCTCTATGCTGTTGCCATTCTGGAACCTGTTGCTCTGGGGCTTTCTTTTCAAAGTATTTCACTTTTGCAGTTTTGAGGCTGCAAAGGGGTGGTTACTTGGTGATTCTTGTGATACCCTCAGGCCATCTTTTATATTCTTCTGTTACTTCTCAGCAATTGAGATCTCCTCAGCTGTATCATTTTAGCCCACAGCTTTTCTGGAGCTTCCTTGCTCACCAAACTCTAAATCATTCTGCTGGGCACTGTGCTTTTGACTCGCAACATAAATCCAGCTAAAAGCCCCCAACAGTAGCCATGCCACAGCCTCAACATTCAACTGCCTTGAAATTTCTTCTGCCAGATTGATTAGTCTGCCACCCTTAATCTCAGTTGCAAGAAATGTCTCTGGACATTACCAAACTACAGACAAATTTTCTGGAAAGCCATTACACACATTATCTGAACTCCAACAGTCAATGCAGTCCTTCTCCCCAACAGAAATCTCCCAAGCCAGGTCTTTACTGACAGAATTTCTGTCAGTCTGCTGACCTTCTGAGCTCTAACCAGAATCTCCCATACAGAACAACATAAAGCACTCCAGCTCTCCTCTTTCAGGCAACATCTCCAAACCTTTCCAAACTCTTCCCAGAAGTGATTCCCAAAGGCTCTTGAAGCACATCGTCAGTTACAGTCACAGCAATGGCCCCACTTCACTAGCACCAAATTCTCTCTTGGTCACTTTTCACTTGTGATTGAGACAAAACACCTGATGCCCTGAATTCAGGAAGGAAAGGTTTATTTAGTTCATAATTTATGGAGGTTTCAGTCTAACCAGCTGACTCCAAAGCGGGGTAGTATGACTGAGGGGCAACAGTTCAAGGCAGCAGAAGACAGAAAAGAAACAAAAGCAAAAGGGAAGAGAACAAGCCTCTTTTCCTCCCTTATATTGTAAGAAAGCTACCCCTCCCAGGGCTGGTGTACCACTCACACCACGCCCTCCTCTTGCATAAGCTCGGGATGTTTACAGAGTGAGGATCCTGTACCTGTGGTGAATCATTTAGTTAACTTCTAAACTTCTCAAGTTGACACAATGAGCAACATGCTAGAATACAAAGGGCATGTCCTCAACACATTAGGATATAGAATTTCTGTGATAATTAGTTAAGTTTGCAGACTTCTCATGTTGACACAATGTACCAACCAGAAAAACATTGCTCATGAGACCCAAGGGAAGCCATCCATGCAAACATTCCATGTAGGCAATTTTTAGTCCCTACTGTCTGTGGCTTTCCATACCTAGCTCTGAGCATTGGGATTTTGCCCATAATGTTTTCTCTTGGCACTCTTATTATGCCAACTACAGCCTGTGTCCTTTTCTAGCTCTATCTTAATTATTTTACATAGGTGAAGAGTGTATGTGTAGGTGTATGTGCATTCTGATAATTAAAATATATTTCAACTTTGTACTTTTTAGGTACAATTTTGTACACAGATGATATTTTCACACTATCTCTGAAACTTGTTTGGTCTTATAATGAGTAATCTACCATCTACAACACTTCACACATCATATATTTTCCTTACCAGCAGACATCCTGATATAATTTTCATTTTTCTAATTATTTGTTCAGGGTTCATCTTCTCCAGAGAATCCTATGTTCTATGAGCCTTGGTTCTGTCCTTCATGTTCTTTACTGTATTCTTAGTGATTAAAGCATTATAAATGCCTAATAAGAAAAAATGCCTAATAAGTATTAACCAAATGAATAAATGATAGAAGATAACAAGGGAACAGTTAACAAAAACATAGAAGAAAACAAAATGTTGGTTTTACATTTCTTTTTTTATTTGTATATGCTTGCAATCCATAATTATACTACATTCTTGGGGAATTGGTACATATATGAATCACAATTTAATCTTTTAACTTCCCCCTTCCTTCCCATCCTCCTAGATCCCTTCTCATCTTCAGAGCCTACCTCCCTTTTTCTTATCACTTAATTTTTATTTTGCTCTTTGAATTCCTTTTGTCCTGGGTTTACCCTGTAAGAGAAACCATGCGATATTTAACTTTCTGTGTCTAATTTCTTTTACTTAGCATTATGGTATCAAGGTGCATCTATTTTCCTAACAATGATGCAAATTCATTTCTTTACAGCTGAATAGTACCCATTACATCCAGCTATCTATCTATCTCACATATTCTTTGTTCATTTGATGATGAACACATAGGCTACCTCTAAGATCTAGTTATTGTGAGTTATCCTACTGTAAACATCAGTATATGTATTTCACTGTAATGTGATGTCTTTAAGCTTTTGAGAAAGTTACTCTGAAGAGACCTTACTACCTTTGGGCCACAGCATTATTATGTTCACATGAAATTCCTCTCCTTAATATCTTCTTTTGCTAAATATCTTCTTTTGCTTCTTGAGAGTGAACTTAATTTCCCTGTATGGACAGTCATAAGTAGCATACAGAAAAAGAGAGTAAATCACTCATCTTTTGGCTGGGAAGGAAACATTTGAAAATATTGGGTTGTAAATTAGGTTAAATTTTGTTGAAACATGAAGCTACCCAATCTTTTAGAATGCATCACATGTTTTGTTTTGTTTTGTTTTAAAAATCTTTGACCAAAAATGTGGTTACAAGTAATTGTTATTTGCAGATACTGAAGGTGTTATTCAATATGCTTTTCAAATAATACAAGATGCTTATAGATAGATTCTGGATATTTTATTAATAATCAGAGTACAAAAACATTATTTAGACTAGAAATTATTATTTCAACTAGAAAACACTAGTTTCAGTGGCACATATTACCTGGACGACTCATATGATGACAATACATGTCTGGTTTTCTTTGATGTGAGAATGGAAAATAAGAGTATGGAATGGGCAAACACTAAATTAAACCAATATTTCTGGTTAGCTGAAGAAAGCATGTTGGTAAGCCCGCCCTTCACCTTCAGGGAACCTCCCGGAGCCCAGCAGCTCGGTCAGGTCTGTTTGGGGCTGGGAACTTCACAGTGACTGGCATCTTGGCCTGGGCTGTTTGGGACTGGGAACTTCTTGGAGACTAGCATCTCACGCTGTGCTGTTTGGGACTGGGAACTTCACAGAGATTGGCAGCTTGGCCCAGGCAGTTTGGAACTGGGAACATTACACGGACCAGTGGCAGAGGGCCTGAGGTGCCTGGGACTGCTGCTGCTGGGCCACCCCCTTCTCCAGGAACATCTGGGAAGCCTGCCACAGGACTGAGCTGACTGGGACCATACTTGCTGGACATGCCCTTCCACCGGGAACATTGGACTACAGTGGACTACCATCTGGCTTGATGAGAGGTTCAGGAACCCCTCACCCAAACAGAGGACCTCGTCAGGCTTCAGTCAGTGTGGCACTAGGAGGAAATCAGGAGACTGGATCTCCTCTTCATTGTGGTACTCAGCAATTTGACAAATATCAACCACACAGTAGAACCCTGAAACACACATTGCAGAAAATGTGTCTGTTGGAATAGAAAGATCAGAAATTCACCCAAAAGGTGAAAATGACTAAACAAAAAGGCAAAATGGAATCCTGAACATCTAATACATCAGGAGCAAGTGCAGGTGGTAATGAAATAGAGGACCCCAAAATTCATACACCAGAAATCTCTGAAAAGATAGCAAATGAAGTAAAGAAACAAATCCATGAGGCTATGGAGGAAATCAAATTAGAAATAGTGTCTTATATAAAGACAAAAGTAACAACCTTAGTAAATAAGCTGCTCAACATAGCGAGAGAAGAAATAGATAAGAAACTACAGGAGCATGGGAAATTGATTGAAACTTTGAATGAACAATGCAGAAGACAAGCAGAATCTATGACACAAATTGAAAGAGATATGCAAGAAACAAAAAATTACATTGAAAGCCTACAAAGCCATTTAAATAAGGCTGAGGATAGAATTTCGGACCTTGAGGACAGGATAACAGCAATCTTGAAAGGGTAGAACTTATAAAAACAACAAAGCAGCATGAAATGACAATCCAACAGCTACAAGATGATGCCAGGAGAAACAATGTTAGAGTAATAGGCATTAGTGAGGAGGTAGGAGACAAGGCAAAGGATATAACTAAGCTGTTCACAGAAATAATGGCAGAAAATTTCCCATACATGGGGGAAAATTTGGATCTACAAATAAGTGAGGCATATAGAATGCCACACAGTCATAACCAACATAAACCTACACCCAGACATGTAATTATTAAGATCTCAGACATACAGCATAAAAACAGAATACTAAAAGCTGTTAGAGAAAAGACACAACTCACCTATCAAGGAAAGCCTATTAGAATCACAGCAGACTTCTCAGCACAGACCTTCAGGTTAAGACGAGCTTGGAGTGAAGTATTTCAAGCCCTAAAGGAAAACAACTTTCAACCCAGACTGACA
>PVJX010041245.1:0-14759 GCA_004027295.1 Dolichotis patagonum
AAAGGTTAATTATGCTGCTATAAATAGGCAACATGAGCTCATAATTGGGGAGTAGATTGGCTATCATGGGGAATGGTGATGTTCCATTTGGGCAGCATGAGGTCACAATATGGCATTATTGGGTGATCATACAACATTGTGATATCATGGTGGCGCACTGTGATGTCACAATGGTCCCGGTGATATCACAGTGGTGAATTGTGATGTCACAGTGGGCAATGATGAGGTCACAAATGAAAATTGTAATGTCATAATGATATTCGCGAGGTCACAAGTGAACACATGTCACAATAGGGCATTATGATGTCACAAAAGCATAGCATGGTGCTATAATGTGATACTATGATGTAATGTCCATCATTGTGGTGTCACAATTGGTAATTGTGATGTTGTAAGACAATTTAAATGTCATGATGAGAATTGTGAGATCTTAATTGTGGACTGTGATGTCAAATTGGCAGTATGCGAGGTCACGATTGGGTGTTATTGTGTCACAGTAGGAAGTTGTGATGTCACAGCAGATGTAGGAAAAGAAAGGAAAGGAAAGAAAGCGAAAGATATCAAACTGGTATCTAGTTTTCTGGGTGTGTTAACCTAGTATTAAAAGAAATAGATAAAAAAAATTCCAATTCTCCCATGATCTTGAGACTGGAAAAGAGTTCTTAAATGCATGAAAAAGCAAATGTTACATTCAAGTGAAGGCATTTGTTAGCAGATACAAGTTGAAGCATAAATCTTAGAACTCTGAATCCAGTCCTATTTTTGGCCGGCAGCTGTATGAAGTGTAGTAGGGTGCCCTCGAAGTTCTTCTATTCATAATTCAGGTAAACATATGTTGTGATGGGGCCCTAATGGAGCATTATGTGATCAAAATGGAAAACATGAGCTAGTGATGTCACTTTATAAAGTCAGAATGAGGGAAGAGTGAGATCCAAATGGGGGTATCCTGATGGCACAGGAGAGAATTGTGATGTCATGATGGGATATTTTATATCACAATAGGGAATTTGGAGGTCACAGTGGGGCATAGTGACAGCATAAAGGAATGGCATGGTACCATAATGAGGACACTGATATGGTAACGAGGGCAATGTGAGATCACCATTGGGAATTGTGAATTAACAGTGAAAAGTGTCTCATCATGGGGTACAGTGGTGTCACAATAGGGTGCTGTTATTTCACAGTGGGGTGTTGTTCTATCTCAATCATGCATCTACTCTTTTTGCTGTAGAACTGTGATATCACTAGGGTTTATTGTGATGTTGTAATGGATCATTATGATATCATGATGCGGAATTCTTAAGTCATATGGAGAACTATGATGTCGCAATGGGGTGGTGTGATACCACAATAGGATGTGTGAAGTCACAATAAGGCATGATGATGCCACAATGGGATATTTTGAGGCCATATTTGGTACAGTGATGTCATAATATGCATCTATGTCGTCACACTGGGGAATTGTGGTATCATAAAATTTGATTGTGCTGCTCTAATAAGGGCAATGTGAGGTCACAATATGGTAATTGTGGTGTCACACTGGAAATGATGCTATCACAATGGGCCAAGTTAGCATCACCACAGTGCAACTTGAGGTGACAGTGAATCATTATACTGTGAAAAATAAGAAATTGTGATGCTATAATGGGGACTTTGATGTCATCATCTGCACTTGTGTCACACTGGGCAGTTAGGAGGTCACAAGAGAAAACTGTAACATCAATGCGGAATTGTCTGTTCATAATGGGGTATTGACAATTCCTGATGTGGGTATCATGATGTCAAAATAGGGCAGGGTGGTGTTACAATGGGGTATTGTCATGCCATCTTGTGGAACTATGCTGTCATAACATGTCACTGTGATGTCACAATTGGGAATTTTGATGTCATAAAGGTTAATTGTGCTGCTATAATTATAGAACTGGAACTCATAATCAGGGAGTTGTTTCGCTGTAATATGCAATTGTGATGTTTCCACTGGGCATCATGAGGTAACAATGTGGAATTCTTGGGTGAAAATACAGAATTGTGATATCATAGTGTGGCACTGTGATGTCACAATGGTCCTGGTAATATCACAGTGGGCAATTTTGATGTCTCAGTGGGCAATCATGATGGCACAAAGGAAATTTTAATGTCATAATGTGAATTGCGATGTTAAAACAGAACACATGTCACAATAGGGCATTATGATGACACAAATGCATAGCATGATGTTATAATGTGATACCATGATGTCATATCCATCATTTTGATGTCACAATTGTCAATTGTGATGTTGTAAGATAATTTAAATGTCATGATGAGAATTTTGAGATCTGAGTTGTGAATTGTGATATCAGTTTGGCAGTATATGAGGTCACAATAAGGCGTTATTATGTCACAGTAGGACATGGCGATGTCACAGCAGGAAAAGGAAAAGAAATGAAGGAAAAGGATAAAAATATCAAACTGGCATCTAGTGTTTTGTGTGTGTGAGCCTAGTAGTAAAAGAAATAGATAAAAAAATTACAATTTTTCCACTATCTTGAGACTGGAAAAGATTTCTTAAATGCCTGAAAATGCAAATGTTACATTCCAGTAAACTCATTTGTTAGCAGAAACAAATTGAAACATAAATCTTAGAACTCTGAATCCAGTACTTTTTGTGTGCCTGGAGCTGCCTGAATGGTTATGGGGTGCCTTCGTAGATCTTCTAATCATAATTAAGGTAAACATAAGCTGTGATGGGGCCCTATTGGAACATTATGTGATCAAAATGGAAATTATGAGCTAATGATGTGGCTTTATAAAGTCAGAATGGGGGAAGAGTGACATCCTAATAAGTGTTTCTTGATGGCATTGCAGAGAATATTGATGTCATAATGGGATATTTGATGTCAGAATAGGTACATTTGAGGTCACAGTGGGGCCTAGTGACAGCATAAAGGAAAGCCATGATACCATAAATAGGACACTGAGATGATAACGAGGCCCATGTGATATCATAAAGGGGAATTGTGAAGTAACAGTGAAAAACGTGTATCCTGGGGTAGAGTGGTAGAACAATAGGGAGCTGTGATGTCACAGTGGAGTGTTGTTCAGTCACAAGGATGTATCAACTGTTATCACTGGAGAACTGTGTTTTGACAAGGGATTATCGTCATGCTGCAATGGATGATTATGATATCATGATGGGTAATTCTGAAGTCATATGGAGACCTATGATGTCACAATGGGGTGCTGTGATTCCTCAATAGGATGTGTGAAGTTACAATGAGGCATGATGATTCCACAATGGAATCTTTTGATGCTATATTTGGTACAGTGATGTAATAATGTGCAACTATGTTGTCACAGTGGAGAATTGTGGTATCATAAAGGTTTATTGTGCTGCTCTAATGAGGGCACTGTGAGGTCATAATAGGGTAATTGTGATGTCACACAGGAAATGATGATGTCACAATGGGCCAAGCTAGTTTCACCACAGGGCACTTTGAGGTGAAAGAGAATCATTACCTTGTGAAAAAGGGAAATTGTGATGGAATAATCTGGACTGTGATGTCACAATGGGTACTTGTGTCACTTTGGGCAGTTATGATGTCACAAAAGAAAACTGTAACATCCATAGAGAATTCTCTGGTCAACATGGGGAATTTCCAAGTCATGATGAGTGTATCATCAAGTCAACATAGGGCAGTCTGCTTTCAGAACGGGGTACTGTAATGCAATAATGTGGAAATATGATACCACAACATGTCACTGTGATGTCACAGTTGGGAATTCTGATGTCATAAAGGTTAACTGTGCTGTTATATTTAAGCAACATGTGCTCATAATTTAGGAGAAGTTTTGCTAAAATAGGGAACTGTGATGTTCCCACTGGGCATCACGAGGTAACAATATGTCATTATTGGGTGACAATACAAAATTGTGATATCATACTGGGTCACTGTGATGTTACAATTGTACTGGTGATATCACAGTGGGCAATTGTGATATCACAGTGGGCAATCATGATATCTCAAAGAAAAATTGTTATGTCATCCTGGGAGTGCGAGGTCACAATAGAACACATGTCATAATAGTGCATTATGATGTCACAAAGGCATAGCATGATGCCAAAATGTGATACCATGATGTCATATCCAAAATTGTGGTGTCACAATTGGCAATTGTGATATTGTAAGATAATTTAAATGTCATGATGAGAATTCTGAGATCTGAATTGTGAATTGGGATGTCACATTGGCAGTATAAGAGGACACAATAGGGTGTTATGATGTCAGAGTAGGACATGGTGATGTCACAGTAGGAGTAGTAAAACAAAGGAAAAGAAGGAAAAGGAAAAAAATATCAAACTGGCATCTGGTTTTTTGTGTGTAACCTAGTATTAAAAGAAATAGATAAAAAAATTACAATTCCTCCAATATATGGAGACTGGAAACGAGTTCTCAAATGCCTGAAAAAGCAAATGTTACATTCAATTGAAGGTATTTTTTAGCAGAAACATTTTGAAACATAAATCTTAGAACTCTGAATCCAGTAATTTATTAGGGCTTGGAGCTGTATGAATTGTAGAAGTGTGCCTTGGAATATCTTCTAATCATAATTCAGGTAAACATAGGTTGTGATGGGGCCCTAATGGAGCATTATGTGACCAAAATGGAAATTATGAGCTAGTGTCGTTGCTTTATAAAGTCAGAATGGGGGAAGAGTGAGATCCTAATGGGGGCATCCTGATGGCACAGGAGAGAATTGTGATGTCATGGTGGGATATTTTATATCACAATAGGGAATTTGGATTTCACAGAGGGGCATAGTGACTGCATAAAGGAATGGCATGGTACCATAATGAGGACACTGATATGATAAGGAGGGCAATGTGAGATCACCATGGGGAATTGTGAATTAACAATGAAAAGTGTCTCATCATGGGGTACAGTGGTGTCACAATAGGGTGCTGTGATGTCACAGTGGAGTGTTGTTCTCTCACAATCATGCATCTACACTTTTTGCTGGAGAACTGTGATATCACTAGGGTTTATGGTGATGTTGTAATGGATCATTATGATATCATGATGGGGAATTCTTAAGTCATATGGAGAACTATGATGTCACAATGTGGTGGTGTGATACCACAATAGGATGTGTGAAGTCACAATATGGCATGCTGATGTCACAATGGGATATTTTGAGGCCATGTTTGGTACGGTGATGTCATAATATGCATCTATGTCGTCACAGTGAGGAATTGTGGTATCATAAATGTTGATTGTGCTGCTCTATTGAGGGCAGTGTGCGGTTATAATAGAGTAATTGTGGTGTCACACTGGAAATGATGCTGTCACAATGGGCCAAGTTAGCGTCACCACAGTGCAACTTGAGGTGACAGTGAATCATTATACTGTGAAAAAAAAGAAATTGTGATGCTATAATGGAGACTTTGATGTCATCATGTGCAGTTGTGTCACACTGGGCAGTTATGAGGTCACAAGAGAAAACTGTAACATCAATGCAGAATTGTCTGTTCATAAGGGGAATTGACAATTCCTGATGTGGGTATCATGATGTCAAAATAGTGCAGGGTGGTGTTACAATGCTGTACTTTAATGCCATCTTGTGGAACTATGCTGTCATAACATGTCACTGTGATGTCACAATTGGGAATTTTGATGTCATAAAGGTTAATTGTGCTGTTATAATTATAGAACAGGAGCTCATAATCAGGGATTTGTTTCGCTATAATATGCAATTGTGATGTTCCCAATGGGCATCATGAGGTAACAATATGCCATTCTTGGGTGACAATACAGAATTGTGATATCATAGTGTGGCACTGTGATGTCACAATGGTCCTGGTGATATCACAGTGGGCAATTGTGATGTCACAATGGGCAATCATGATGACACAAAGGAAATTTTAATGTCATAATGTGAATTTCGAGGGTCAAAGGGAACACATGTCACAATAGTGCATTATGATGACACAAATGCATAGCATGATGTTATAATGTGATACCATGATGTCATATCCATCATTGTGATGTCACAATTGTCAATTGTGATGTTGTAAGATAATTTAAATGTCATGATGAGAATTGCGAGATCTGAATTGTGAATGGTGATATCACATTGGCAGTATATGAGGTCACAATAGGGCATTATCATGTCACAGTAGGACATGGTGAGGTCACAGCAGGAAAAGGAAAACAAAGGAAGGAAAAGGAAAGAAATATCAAATTGGCGTCTGGCTTTTTGGGTGTGTGAGCCTAGTATTAAAAGAAATAGATAAAAAAATTTCAATTTTTCCACTATCTTCAGACTGGAAAAGACTAATTAAATGCCTGAAATACAAATGTTACATTCAAGTAAACTCATTTGTTAGCAGAAACAAATTGAAACATAAATCTTAGAACTCTGAATCCAGTACTTTTTCTGGGCCTGGAGCTGCATGAAGGGTTATAGGGTGACTTCCTAGATCTTCTAATCATAATTAAGGTAAACATACGTTGTTATCTGGCACTACTGGAGCATTATGTGATCAAAATGGAAATTACGTGCTAATGATGGGGCTTTACAAAGTCATAATGGGGGAAGAGTGAGATCCTAATGGGGTTTCCTGATGGCACTGCAGAGAACTTTGATGTCATAATGGGATATTTGATGTCACAATAGGGACTTTGGAGGTCACAGTGGGGCATAGTGACAGCATAAAGGAATGCCATGATAACATAATAAGGACACTGAGATGATAACGAGGCCAATGTGAGATCATAATAGGGAAATGTGAACTAACAGTGAAAAACATGCATCCTGGGGTACAGTGGTATCACAGTAGGGAGCTGTGATGTCACAGTGGAGTGTTGTTCTGTCACAACGATGCCTCTACTGTTATCACTGGAGAACTGTGTTTGACAAGGATTTATTGTCACGCTGTAATGGATGATTATGATATCATGATGGGGAATTCTGAAGTCATATGGAGAACTATGTTGTCACAATGGGGTGCTGTGATTCCACAATAGGATGTGTGAAATCACAATGAAGCATGATGATTCCACAATGGAATATTTTGATGCCATATTTGGTACAGTGATGTAATAATGTGCAACAACATTGTCACAGTGGGGAATTGTGGTATCATAAATGTTGATTGTGCTGCTCTAATGAGGGTACTGGGAGGTCATAATAGGGTAATTGTCATGTCACACCAGAAATGATGATGTCACAATGGGCCAGGCTAGTGTCAACACAGGGCACCTTGAGGTGAAAGTGAATCATTACCCTGTGAAAAAGGGGAATTGTGATGGAATAATGGGGACTGTGATGTCACAATGGGCACTTGTGTCACTTTGGGCAGTTATGATGTCACAAAAGAAAACTGTAACATCCACAGAGAATTCTCTGGTCATAATCTGGAGCTGACAAGTCATGATGAGTGTATCATCAAGTCACCATAGAGCAGTGTGCTGTCACAACGGGGTACTGTAATGCCATAATGTGGAACTATGATGTTATAACATGTCACTGTGATGACACAGTTGGGAATTGTGATGTCATAAAGGTTAATTGTGCTGTTATAATTAGGCAATATATGCTCATATTTTAGGAGTTGTTTTGCTAAAATAGGGAATTGTGATGTTCCAACTGGGCATCATGAGGTAACAATATGGCATTATTGGGTGACAATACAACATTGTGATATCATACTTGGTCACTGTGGTGTTACAATTGTACTTGTGATATCACAATGGGGAATTGTGATATCACAGTGGGCAATTATGATATCTCAAAGGAAAATTGTAATGTCATACTGGGAGTTGCGAGGTCACAATAGAACACATGTCATAATAGTGCATTATGATGTCACAAAGGCATAGCATGATGCCAAAATGTGATACCATGATGTCAAATCCATCATTGTGGTGTTACAATTGGCAATTGTGATATTGTAAGATAATTTAAATGTCATGATGAGAATTGTGAGATCTTAATTGTGAATTGTGATGTCACATTGGCAGTATACGAGGTCACAATAGGGTGTTATGATGTCACAGCAAGACATGGTCATGTCACAGCAGGACTACTAAAAGAAAGGAAATGAAGGAAAATGAAAAAAAATATCTAACTTACATCTGGTTTTGTGTGTGTAACCTAGTATTAAAAGAAATAGATAAAAAAATTACAATTCTTCCAAAATGTTGAGACTGCAAAGGAGTTCTCAAATGCCGAAAAAGCAAATGCTACATTCAAGTGAAGGCATTTTTTAGCAGAAACTATTTGAAAGATAAATGTTAGAACTCTGAATCCAGTACTTTTTTGGGGCTTGGAGCAGTATGAAGTGTAGAAGGGTGCCTGAGAAGATCTTCTAATCATAATTAAGGTAAACATAGGTTGTGATGGGGCCCTAATGGAGCATTATGTGATCAAAATTGAAATTATGAGCTAGTGACGTCTCTTTATAAAGTCACAATGGGGGAAGAGTGAGATCCTAAAGGGGGTATCCTAATGCCACAGGAGAGAATTGTGATGTCATTATGGGATATTTTATATCACAGTAGGGAATTTGGAGGTCAAAGTTGGGCATAGAGACAGCATAAAGAATGGCATGGTACCATAATGAGGACACTGATATGATAACGAGGGCAATGTGAGATCCCCATGGGGAATTGTGAAATAACAGTGAAAAGTGTCTCATCATGGGGTACAGTGGTGTCAAAATAGGGTGTTGTGATGTCACAGTGGAGTGTTGTTCTGTCACAATCGTGCATCTACACTTTTCGCTGCAGAACAGTGATATCACTAGGGTTTATTGTCATGTTGTAAAGGATCATTATGATATCATGATGGAGAATTCTTAAGTCATATGGAGAACTATGATGGCGCAATGGGGTGGTGTGATAACACAATAGGATGTGTGAAGTCACAATAAGGCATGATGGTGTCACAATGGGATATTTTGAGGCCATATTTTGTACAGTGATGTCATAATATGCATCTATGTCGTCACAGTGGGGAATTGTGGTATCATAAAGGTTGATTGTGCTGCTCTAATGAGGGCACTGTGAGGTCATAATAGGGTAATTGTGGTGTCACACTGGAAATGATGCTGTCACAATGGGCCAAGTTAGTGTCACCAGAGTGCAACTTGAGGTGACAGTGAATCATTATACTGTGAAAAAAAAGGAATTGTGATGCTATAATGGGGACTTTGATATCATCATGGGCACTTGTGTCACACTGGGCAGATATGAGGTCACAAGAGAAAGCTGTAACATCAATGCAGAATTGTCTGTTCCTAATGGGGAATTGACAATTCCTGATGTGGGTATCATGATGTCAAAATAGGGCAGGGTGCTGTTACAATGGGGCGTTGTAATGCCATAATGTGGAACTATGCTGTCATAGCATGTCACTGTGATGTCATAATTGGGAATTGTGATGTCATAAAGGTTAATTGTGCTGCTATAATTATAGAACAGGAGCCCATAATCAGGGAGTTGTTTTGCTATAATATGCAATTTTGATGTTCCCACGGGGCATCATGAGGTAACAATATGTCATTTTTGGGTGACAATACAGAATTGTGATATCATAGTGGGGCACTGTGCTGTCACCATTGTTCTGGTGATATCACAGTGGGCAATTGTGATGTCACAGTTGGCAATCAGGATTTTAAAAGGAAATTTTAATGTCATAATGTGAATTTCTAGGTCAGAAAAGAACACATGTCAAAATAAGGCATTATTATGATACAAAGGCATAGCATGATGTTGTAATGTGATACCATGATGTCATATCCATCATTGTGATGTCACAATTGTCAATTGTAATGTTGTAAGATAATTTAAATGTCATGATGAGAATTGGAGATCTGAATTGTGAATTATGATGTCACATTGGAAGTATAGGAAGTCACAATAGGGCGTTATTATGTCACAGTAGGACATGACGATCTCACAGCAGGAAAAGGAAAAGAAAGGAAGGAAACGGAAAGAAATATCAAACTGGCGTCTGGATTTTGTGTTTGGTAGAGTAGTTTTAAAAGAAATAGATAAAAAAATTACAATTTTTCCACTATCTTGAGACTGGAAAAGTTTTCTTAAATGCCTGAAAAAGCAAATGTTCCATTCAAGTAAACTCATTTGTTAGCATAAACAAATTGAAACATAAGTCTTAGAACTCTGAATCCAGTACTTTTGTGGGCCTGGAGCTGCATGAAGGGTTATAGGGTGCTTTCATAGATCTTCTAATCATAATTCAGATAAACATAGGTGGTGATGGGGCACTATTGAAGCATTATGTGATCAAATTGGAAATTATGAGCTAATGTTGTGGCTTTATAAAGTCAGAATGGGGGAAGAGTTAGATCCTAATGGGGGTTTCCTGATGGCACTGCAGAGAATTTTGATGTCATAATGGGATATTTGATGTCACAATAGGGACTTTGGAGGTCAAAGTGGGGCATAGTGACAGCATAAAGGAATGCCATCATACCATAATGAGGACACTGAGATGATAACGAGGCCAATGTGAGATCATAATGGGGAATTGTGAAGTAACAGTGAAAAACATGCATCCTGGGGTACAGTTGTATCCCAGTAGGGAGCTGTGAAGTCACAGTGCAGTGTTGTTCTGTCACAAGTATGCATCTACTCTTATCACTCGAGAACTGTGTTTTGACAAGGGTTTATGGTCATGTTTTAATGGATGATTATGATATCATGATTTGGAATTCTGAAGTGATATGGAGAACTATGATGTCACAATGGGGTTCTGTGATTCCACAATAGGATGTGTGAAGTCACAATGAGGCATGATGATTCCACAATGGAGTATTTTGATGCCATATTTGGTACAGTGATGTAATAATGTGCAACTATGTTGTCACAGTGGGGAATTGTGATATCATAAAGGTTTATTGTGCTGCTCTAATGAGGGGACTGTGAGGTCCTAATCGGGTAATTGTGATATCACACCGGAAATGATGATGTCACAATGGGCCAAGCAAGTGTCACCACAGGGCTCCTTGAGGTGAAAGTGAATCATTATCCTGTGAAAAATTGGAATTTGATGGAATAATGGGGACTGTGGTGTCACAATGGTCACTTGTGTCACTTTGGGCAGTTATGATGTCACAAAAGAAAACTAACATCCATAGAGAATTCTCTGGTCATAATGGAGAATTGACAAGTCATGATGAGGTTATCATCAAGTCAACCTACAGCAGTGTGCTGTCACAACGGGGTACTCTAATGCCATAATGTGGAACTATGATGTCATAATATGTCACTCTGATGTCACAGTTGGGAATTGTGATGTCATAAAGGTAAATTGTGCTGTTATAATTAGGCAACATGTGCTCATAATTTAGGAGTAGTTTTGCTAATATAGGGAATTGTGATGTTCCAGCTGGGCATCATGAGGTAACAATATGGCATTATTGGGTGACAATACAGCATTGTGATATGATACTAGGTCACTGTGATGTTACAATTTTACTGGTGATATCATAGTGGGCAATTGTGATATCACAGTGGGCAATCATGATATCTCAAAGGAAAATTGTAATGTCATACTGGGAGTTGTGAGGTCACAATAGAACACATGTCATAATAGTACATTATGATGTAACAAAGGCATAGCATGATGCCAAAATGTGATACCATGATGTCATATCCATCATTGTGGTGTCACGATTGGCAATTGTGATATTGTAACATAATTTAAATGTCATGATGAGAATTGCGAGATCATAATTGTGAATTGTGATGTCACATTGGCATTATACTAGGTCACAATAGGGAGTTATGATGTCACAGTAGGACATGTTGATGTCACAGCAGGAGTAGTAAAAGAAAGGAAAGGAAGGAAAAGTAAAAAATATCAATCTTACATCTGGTTTTTTTGTGTAACCTGGTATGAAAAGAAATAGATAAAAAAATTACAATTCTTCCAATATATTGAGACTGTAAAAGAGTTCTCAAATGCCTGAAAAAGCAAATGATACATTCAAGTGAAGGCATTTTTTAGCAGAAACAATTTGAAACATAAATCTTAGAACTCTGAATCCAGTACTTTTTTGGGGCTTGGAGCTGTATGAAGTGTAGAAGGGTGCCTTGCAAGATCTTCTAATAATAATTAAGGTAAACATAGGTTGTGATGAGGCCCTAAAGTAGAATTAAGTGACCAAATTGAAATTATGAGCTATAGATGTCACTTTATAAAGTCAGAATGGGGGAAGTGTGAGATCCTAATGGGTGTATCCTGAGGGCACAGGAGAGAATTGTGATGTCATGATGGGATATTTTATATCACAATAGGGATTTTGAAGGTTACAGTGGGGCATAGTGACAGCGTAAAGGAATGCCATGGTTCCATAATGAGGACACTGCTATGGTAAGGAGGGCAATGTGAGATCACCATGTGGATTTGTGAAGTAACAGTGAAAAGTGTCTCATCATGGGGTACAGTGGTGTCACAATAGGGTGCTGTGATTTCACAGTGGAGTGTTGTTCTGTCACAATCATGCATCTACTCTTTTCACTGGAGAACATTGATATCACTAGGGTGTATTGTGATGTTGTAATGGATCATTGTGACATCATTATGGGGAATTCTTAAGTCATATGGAGAACTATGATGTCGCAGTGGTGTGGTGTGATAACACAATAGGATGTGTGAAATCACAATAAGGCATGATGATGTCACAATAGGATATTTTGAGGTCATATTTGGTACAGTGATGTCTTAATATGCATCTATGTCATCACAGTGGGGAATTGTGGTATCATAAAGGTTGATTGTGCTGCTCTAATGAGGGCAATGTGAGGTCATAATAGGGTAATTGTGCTGTCACACTGGAAATGATGCTGTCACAGTGGGCCAACTTAGAGTCCCCATAGTGCAACTTGAGGTGACAGTGAATCATTATACATTAAAAAAAAAAGGAATTGTGATGCTATAATGGGGACTTTGATGTCATCATTTGTACTTGTGTCACACTGGGCAGTTAGGAGGTCACAAGAGAAAACTGTAACATCAATGCAGAATTGTCTGTTCGTAATGGGGAATTGACAATTCCTGATGTGAGTATCATGATGTCAAAATAAGGCAGGGTGTTGTCAAAATGCGGTATTGTAATGCAATAATGTGGAACTATGCTGTCATAACACGTCACTATGATGTCACAATTGGCAATTGTGATGTCATAAAGGTCAATTGTTCTGCTATAATTATAGAACAGAAGCTCATAATCAAGGAGTTGTTTCACTATAATATGCAATTGTCATGTTCACACTGGGCATTATGAGGAAACAATATGGCATTCTTGAGTGAAAATACAGAATTGTGATATCATAGTGGGGCAGTGTGATGTCACAATGGTACTGGTGATATCACAGTGGGCAATTGTGATGTCACAGCAGGCAATCATGATGTCACAAAGGAAATTTTAATGTCATAATGTGAATGGCGAGGTTAAAACAGAACACATGTCACAATAGGTCATTATGATTACACAAATGCATAGCATGATGGTATAATATGATGCCATGATGTAATATCCATTATGGTGATGTCACAATTGTCAATTGTGATGTTGTGAGATAATTTAAATGTCATGATGAGAATTGTGAGATCTGAATTGTGAATTGTGATGTCACATTGGCAGTATATGAGGTCAGAATAGGGCGTTATGATGTCACAGTAGGACACGGCAATGTCACAGCAGGAAAAGGAAAAGAAAGGAAGGAAAAAGAAAGTAATATCAATCTGGGATCTGGTGTTTTGTGTGTGTGAGCCTAGTCTTAAAAGAAATAGATTAAAAAATTACAATTTTTCCACTATCTTGAGACTGGAAAAGATTTCTTAATTGCCTGAAAAAGGAAATGTTACATTCAAATAAACTCATTTGTTAGCAGAAACAAATTGAAACATAAATCTTAGAACTCTGAATCCAGTACTTTTTGTGGGCCTGGAGCTGCATGAATGGTTATAGGGTACCTTCGTAGATCTTCTAATCATAATTAAGGTAAACATAGGTTGTGATAGGGCACTATTGGAGCATTATATGATCAAAATGGATATTATGAGCTAATGTTGTGGCTTTATACCGTCAGAATTGGGGAAGAGTGAGATCCAAATGGGGGTTTCCTGATGGCACTGCAGAGAATTTTGATGTCATAATGGGATATTTTATGTCACAATAGGCACTTTGAAGGTCACAGTGGGGCATAGTGACAGCATAAAGCAATGCCATGATACTATAATGAGGACACTGAGAGGTTAACGAAGTCCATGTGAGATCATATTGGGGAATTGTGAAGTAACAGTGAAAAACATGCATCCTGGGGTACAGTGGTATGACAATAGGGAGCTGTGATGTCACAGTCGAGTGTTGTTCTGTCCCAAGGATCCATCTACTGTTATCACTGGAGAACTGGGTTGTGACAAGGGCTTATGGTCATGTTGTAATGGATGTATATGATATCATGATTGGGAATTCTGAAGTCATATGGAGAACTATGATGTCACAATGGGGTGCTGTGATTCCACAATAGGATGGGTGAAGACACAATGAGGCATGATGATTCCACAATGGAATATTTTGATGCCATATTTGGTACAGTGATGTAATAATGTGCAAGGATGTTGTCGCAGTGGGTAATTGTGGTATCATAAAGGTTGATTGTGCTGCTCTAATGAGGGCACTGTGAGGTCATAATAGGGTAATTGTGATGTGACACCGGAAATGATGATGTCACAATGGGCCAATC
>PVJX010041246.1:0-14758 GCA_004027295.1 Dolichotis patagonum
TGACTCACCTTCTCCCACCAGGCCCCAGTGCTGAAGAGCAAGTCAGCTGTGTCACTCTATGATTCAGTCAACCTCCAAAGTCTCAGCTACCTGCATATGAGGACTTTGGGGGACATTCTCAATTCAAGCCACAAAAGTGAATATAGCTGGTAAAATATGGCCTATGAAATTGTTCTAATTCCCATGTGTTGGTCAATATCTCCGGTATACACCACTTGTACCTAAGGTTCAATATCTGGAACTCTACTACTACATCAAAGATACCTTGAAGAACTGGGAGAAGCCTGTAAACTGTTGGAGCAATTGGTGCATCTAATCTATCAGTAAATGTTCTTGTCAGGGTTTTGTCTTAGGCACTACAATGGCAGGGAAATTACACTTGGTCTTGCACACTAAGAAGTAGTATTATATAGAGTAATTTCTTACGCTTGGTGCCCCATCTTGCATAGAACCTGTACACTAAGATATTTAGTCAAACTGAATTCAAATCAAGCAATAATTCTATTAGATAAGAACAGGGTTACATTTCTTAAGCATTGAGCATGTGAAAATTTATATATGAACTTCAGAAAAAAGAAAGAAAAAACAGTAAGCCCTCTTGAGTTGTCTTCTAGGTCACAAATCCATCAGATCTTTAGGGATCAGGGTGGTCTATCACAAAGACTCACACTAAAATTCCTGGAATGCAGTAAAATGGTGTCCATTGTCAATGTTAATTTGCATAGTTTTCTACTTTGCTTCTTTAATTATTTTTTATTTTTTGACTTGACAAACATTTCAAGACCATCATTAACATCCCTCAGAAGGCATCCTCACTGAAATTTTGATAGCCTTTGAAAGCATTAACTTACACTACTTCATTCTTTTCACCAAGAATGTGTTAAATTTCTACTCTTTTCCAAATGCTTCCAGCAATTAATCAGTGAGCACCCCAACATAAAAATTTGTGCTCTCTTCAGCTAATGGCAGATATAAACCTGCTAAGTCAAACATATACCCTATGTACATGAGAAAAGCTCCCTTAGAGTAAGATTCATAAACAAGTACCTGAAATATAGATAAAAATTAGCAAAAGAAGATGATACTTGAGGGAGGTGGGATGGATTGGAGAAATGTGGCCATGGGATAAAGAAATAAGAAGCATCGTTTCAAGCAGAGGTTAAACTAGGAGACTAATTTAGAAATGCAGCTCAATGAAATGTTGGCATATCCATGTTATCACTCTTTCTCCTATAGTTTCCAATATTCACTTCCCAAAGTCCATTTTCCAACTTTATCCAAATGATGTATCTGAACTATCGCCCTCATCTCATCCTGCCCCTCCTGCATATGTTACAGTGAGTTTTACCTCCTACAAGCCCACCAGGACTGGCTCCACCACTTTCTACCCCACCACTATCCACTTCTCCACTTTGTTCCAGACAGGATGCCACCTACCACTCTTACCATTCAGGTACTCTGCAATTTTTCACATGCTTTTCCTTCTCCCTGACCTAATCTTTCCATATTTTTCATCTCACTGGTTTCCATGGCATCTTTCAGTTGACTTTTAAATTCTGTCAACAGCTTCTCTTTGTGTGTTTATACTCCCTGGATTAGCATGTATCTGCTTACATAGTTATTAGCTTCATAAACATCTCTGTTTAACTATATTCTGGATTAGTGGTTGGTTTGTCATGTCTGATCACATAGTGTCCTAAAATAAAAAGTGGGACAAATATTACTTATCAAAGACCCCAGAGAACAGAACCACCTAATTACCTCTACAGATACAAAAATGTGTCTAGCCTAAGTGGTAGTTTTGTGCCCTTAATACAATTATGGCAGTGGAGGAAAAGCTAGGCAGGACCTGATATCTGAACAGCAGGATAGAATGGGTGTTATGAGAGAGGCATACGCAAGGTGACAGATGTATAGTTTAAGTGATGTGTTAAACTGGTGGTTAGATTTACAAGCATCGGTGTCATTCTAATGAAAAGCACATGCATATGCATTTTTACATTTATTATAATATACACATATGTATGATTTGATGTAAATTATAGAAAACATAAGAAGAAAAAGAAGGGAAAGTCAGTCTTTTCAAATATAAATTGGCTCTGAATTTGAATTGTGCTGAAAATTAACATTATATTTGCCCTTAGCAACCTTCTTTATGCTCCTATATGTACAAGTCTTTTCAACTATGAGGATATTTTTCTTCAAGGGACTTACTGTTCTCCTAAAACAATCCTGAATTGATCAAGAAACCAGCCCAAAGGAATCTGCTTTACAGAGAGAGCAATAAAGGCTGGAGGAAGAAGTATGTTGCTCAGTTATCCTGAATACTTACCTACTTTCATAATAGTTTCCAGAAAAAGCAAAGCAAAGAATCTATGGTATCTTTGGGAGAAACTTTTGGCCAAAGATAAAATCTTAGATATTGAACCAATGATTCAGAAATCTGGATATCACTGGTAAAATAGATATCTTTTTTACAGATTATTGAAAATAATAGAGTTCCAAAATAATAGCAATCACAATCATCGAGATACCATCATTTCATTCCTTGTCAATATGTAGTAAAATTTTCATATATTAGCAGTGATATCACAAATGTGCATGTTTCTGATTTACTTCTTCCTATTTTCCTTTTCCTTCTCAAGCAATGACCATCTAAATTAACACTTACAAAGAGCAACCCTGAAAAAATGTAATTATGAGACCTTTTGTAGCATTGTTGATTTGATTATATCACCTAATGAAATAATACAATTTTTACAACAAATACGTATCTTTACTATATGGTTTTTTTCCCACTTTGCCTCTAAGTGGCCAAATATCTCATTACCAGGTACTGGCACTGAACAACACACAAAGATCAGTATTCATCCCTGTAGGAAGTTTGTGCAATTGTCATAAGCACACAATAAAAAAAAAATCAGCCCCCTGAGATGCACTGTTCTCTTCCATTCTGACTGAGGCTCCTGAGCTAGTTCAGATATTTTTTTTTTATTTTGGGTTATAATAAGATTCTCCAGCTTCACCACTGACAATCAATGTAAACTTGGCACTTTTGTAATTTCTCCCAATGTTTTCCTCCTCAGCTTCACTGGAATGCTGTTTGTACTTTCTGAATAGAATTCTGATATGTTTCAAATCGATTCACAAACAAGAAGAGGTTACAAGGCTCACAGTGTCCAACAGCACTTGATAAGTGTTACAACTACTGTTAAATATACAAAGTACAGAGGGATGCTGTGATCACTAATTGCAATATGAAACTCAACTTCAGTACGATCTGCTAGTAGACCTAGAAGTGTCTACAGATGACTGTCATGTAGGGAGGAAACTGAGAGAGGAAAATCTCCCCAGGATATAGGCAGTGCCAACCAGTAGGCATGAAGTTGGGAAGGAATATAAAAGCGAAAGAAGGGGATTTGTTCTCTGTGTTTTTCCTTTGCCTTTGGATGTTAGTTTCTAGTTCTTTGAGGCTTCTGATGTGGACTCTACAGTCTTCTAACACAGACTCGGCTTTAGACACAGACTCATGCAGGCGGCTCCACAGCGAGCTCCCAGAACTTTGACTTCTGCCTGCCGCTGGATCCTCTGCCTACCCCCGTGCAGAGAGCCACTTCAGATTCTTCCACCTCTGATTCTGGACGCTTTCCCTTCTGATCCTGTAAACAGGTAATTTGGTACCAGGGATTGAACTCAAGGCCTCACACTTGCCAGGCAAGCGCTTATGCCACTGAACTAAACTCCTGGCTAAGCATGTGATTTGAAAGTTGTCTCAAGTTTAAATTTTCACATAAAACAAACTTTGCATTCTGATAATTGTAGCTCTGTTAGACTCTATTCAAGAAATGCCACGGACTATAAAGATACTAATTGAGTAGTTGGGCTCACAATAAAGGGAAACTGAGTCTAGTCAGGAAGCTTCTAAGTAACTTACACTGCTTGGATGATACTATTCATTCTCTTAGGTGATCTGTGAAAAAACACAGAGCAAGTGAAAGCTATCTCCTCTAAGAGTCAAGAAACACAACACACCTCAATCCAGAAATCAGAAAATTGGTGACCACCTATACCAGTGTATTACATTGGTAGACAAACTTATAAAATAACCAAAATATTATTTTTAAAATTTAAATAGAGATCTGAAATAGTTTTCCTAAATAGAATTAAAATTTGGTGATAAATTTTATCAAAGCCTGATCCTGGAATTTGAGGATTCTCATCTAGACTAGAAATCTTCAAATTATTCAAGTAGCACATAGGATTTTATTACTATGACTTAGAATTCATACTGGAGCAATATGAATAAGAAACCAGGCTACCATTACCATATCCCATTTCAACTAGCAGCATCCCTGTCATATCTTACATATCATACATTTCCACGTCGCTTTCAACTCCACCACTCATGCTTTTGATATTGAACAAATAACTAAATGTTTTCATGTTTCATTTATCGTTTTATTTTATGAAATAGAATAAAATATTAATAAAGAAAATGTAAACAGCACTCTTCTTACTTCTATAAAAGAAAAGTTCCTTACAAAATAATTAGAGAAAACAATAGTTAATACACTGTGTATCCTAATCTTAAAAGAATGGCCAATATGTTACTTAGAGTACAAGTCATAAACGTAAAACCCTCTTTTACCGAGAGGAAACAAACAGAAGGGCACAGAACTTTCTTTTCAATGAACTAAGAGAAACTAGTAATATGAATGAAATAGCAAAAATATACTAAAATACTTTTGCAACAATGGAATAGATAAGTTGGAAAATTATTTGAATTTCTCTCTCCTCCCAATTTATGTCTTTTATTTTGCTTTTTATTGAGTTTCTCATGAAACAGAAATCAAGTGATATTTAAACTTGTCCTAACATTATGTTCATTGTGTTCTAAACATTGTGTTCCAAAGTAGTACCATTTGCTTAAGAATGTCTAAAGTTCTTCTAGTAACATCAATGATCTCATCAGTTTGAGTTAACACATGCAGCAGTTATGATAGTGGTAGTGCCACATAGAATTTGTATAGTAAATATTATTGTTGTTACTGCAGTTGTTATTAAAAGCCTGTCTTTCCTGCTATGAAAGAAAAGTTTCAGTATATATATGAAGAGTATCCACAGACCGAATACAGGAATAACTCGTTTGGGCTTTGACACAGCCACTGAGTGGCCTCAATGAGACAATCAAAGTGGCAGGTGCTCATTACCTCCTGTCATTGCCCATGTCTCTGCTCATTATGAAATTGTTCTGCCTACCATTATTATTTCCAGTAAGGTCACAAGCACAACATTTATTTACATTAAAAGATGATTGATGTTCTCTCTGAATCTTCAAATCATTGCTGTCCTTATTTTTATCATTATGATCAGTGTCTTCAATACTTCAATTTTTGGAGGGTTTGCTATCACATAGATCCAAATAAGTGCTCTACATACACAATCATATTTAAAATTCTCAGGAAGTTATGATTAAGTTGTCTTTTAATTTATTCTGAAAGCTTGTTAAAATAACACTGACATTTATGAAGACATTAAAGAAGTTCATAATGTAAAAATATTAAAATTGCAATAAGGGTTAGTGATCCAGTTCAAATCTAAGAATAAGAAGCAGGAATTTATAATGAAGGAGAATTTTCTTTAGGTCTATGAATGGAAATTCACTTAATAAAGTAAAGGAAGGATAAGGGATTCCTGCTGAACTGAACTAACAGAATTTTGCAAAAAATGATCAATGATTTATATGGCATAAATGGTAGATGGAAAACTTACTCAAATATTTACAGTGTTCAGATATTGAATGTCTTGGGATGATTTTTCATGATCCTTTGTTATAAGTAGTTTGAATGAACCAAATCACTGACAAGTAATTTGGACTGTAGAAAAAGTAAGCACCTGGTTTTGAAAGAGTTCATAGGATCCAACCCAAAATTTGGTCAAGGAGAGTCTTTATCAAGAGGCTAACTGCAAATTCTCTTTGATCATGACATATCCAAGGTATAATTCAGTCGATGGCAAATGACCACTAATCATTACTTAATGATCCAGTGCAGAAAGACCATCAGAAAGGAAAGTAGACTTAACTAGATAAATATCTGTCAGAAACTCACACTGAGGATAGTGGAGATAGCTCTATATCCACGTGTGCAAGCCTGCCAGAGTTTTCAGTTCTCCTGCAGTTCACTACAGTCATTGTGGGTGTCCCCGGACCATCCCAGATTGAAATCGTCCTTTGCAAAACATAAATATGAAATGCAGCCTCTCAGTGTTAGGCATTGCTGCTATTTGTGATATAAATATCATCCTCTGTCTTTAATCACCAAAACCGCAAAAGCTGCTTCCAAGTGTTTCTCACATAGCCACTGTACTTAAAAACTAACACATTCCAATGTCAATATTTTTTAAACATTTAACAAAAAGTTCAAGTGAATTATGGCTTCATAAAGTCACACTTTATCTCATTTAAACCATAGAAGTTGATTGACTGGAGGTTTGTCCATTGCAAGTTATTGAATAAAAAAAATATCACAGGTCATCTCACTGCTTATCCATCAGCCTGGAGAAGGGGCCGCGGGCAGCAGTATGAAACATTTAGGGCCTGTCAAGCCCTATAACTACTTCAGATGAAAATAAGCCTTCTTTGTGAACTTCAAAGTAGCCAATGACTTTCTCTTCAAGTTATGAATTCTGAAAGTATTCATTAACTTTTAAGCTCATAAATGGATAAAATATGACAAAGGTACTGTGATAAAAACAGCATGGTACTGTAAAAAAACAGACCATCAGTGGAACAGATTAGAAGATGCAGAAACATTTCCAAACCCACTCAGTCACCTTATTTTTGACAAAAGAACCAATTTTCACTAGAAAAAGACTCTTTAATAAACAGCACTGGAAAAACTGGCTTTCCATATGCTGAGGACTAAAATTAAACCAATGTCTATCATCACACACTAAACCAAAATCAAAATGAATCAAAGATCTAAATATTAAAACAGAAACAATAAATCTGCTAGAAGAGAGAATAAGTATAACTCTTGAAGACACATGTAGGCAAAGGCTTTATGAACAAAGCACTAATTGCAGAGAAAATACTACAAAGAATCAACAACTGGGATATCATCCTATTAAAAAGCTTTTGCACAGCAAAAGAAATCACCAACAGAGTGAAAAGACAGTCCGAAGAGTGGGAAAATATTTAGCCAGTTGCTCTTCAAGAAAAGAACTAATATTTAGAACATACAACAATTTGAAAATATCAGAACCTCCATCGTTAAAGACCCAATTGAAAAATGGACATCTGAGATGAGTACACATTTCTCAGATTAAGAAGTAGAAACAGTAAATAAATACATGAAAAAATGTTCAACATCACCAGACATTCAAGAGACAAAAAGTAAAACAATGCTGAGATTCCATCTCACTCCAGAAGGAATGTCTATTACCAAGAAATCAACCAACTAGTGCTGGAGGACCTGGGGGGAAAAAGAAACCCTTTTCCACTGGTAGGAATGTAGACTGCTGCAACCATGGTGGAAATTTGTATGAAGATTCCCCCAAAAACCAGTATTAGAGGGCCCATTTGACTCAGCTATTCCCCATTTTGTTATCTTCCCCCCCAAAATTGAAAGCATCATGCTACAGTGGTATGTGCACACCCATATTTATAAAAGCATAATTTGTAAAGAGCTAAATCATGGAAACCATACAAATGCCCATCAACTGATGAATGGATAAAAATGTGCTTTTATACAATGGAATACTACTCAGCCATAAATAAGGGTAAACTTGAGACATTTATAGCTAAATGGATGGATCTTGATAGCATATTCTTAAGTGTAATAAATTAGACACACATATGTAAATATCACCTTGTCTCTCTGGTGTAAGAAAATGAAAGTATAAATAAGAAACAAAATGTATAACAGATACTGTGAAATAGGAAGAAATTGTTCAAAAAGAAAGTGTAACTAGGGAGGAGGAATTAAGGAAGGGAAGAGAAAAATAATGAGAAAATAAAAATAAAATGGAAACAAAGCTTCTTAAATAAGAGAGGGAGGATGAAGAAAGAGGAGGGCAATGAGAAAAAGGAGGAATCAAGATATATCATTTTCAGTTGCAAATTCTCTATGAAGAATGTGATCATTATGTATATCTAAATTATGTGACAAGTCTCTCAGAAATTACAAACCTGATTCTTTTTAATTCTGATAACAGATAAGGTATAGTGATATTCTACACCATAATATAACTAAATCTTTATTTCTTCAACTTGCATAAATACCAAAATTGCTATGAATAAAAGGATAAGACAACAATCAACACAAGCAATGCCAGCTTTATTAGTTCCATTACCTACCAAAAGGGCAGTCCAATTATTTATCTTTTACAGGAACAAAATCTCCTTCCTAGCAGATTTCTCTGACATCTTTCCAGCATTCTGTTATTGGAAACAGCAGTTTCCCAGTTGAAGCAGGAACTGTGCCCAGCGTATAAAGAGGGTTCTAATTACAAGATCACTTCTCTCGCATTCATCTGACTGTCCTTGTTCCCTTCAGCACCATGAGGACAGCCTCCACGGAACTCATGGCTCTGGTGCTGGCAACCATATTCAGTAAGCAGGTCTCTTAAAGCTACCTCTGCTTGCAGACCAATGGCTCATATCACCTTTCTCTACAGTATATCCGGAGAATCTTATAAAGTAGATGAAAGGGAAAGTTCTTGAAATGCAGGTTTTGTTCCCATATCCCCCCAAATCCCTTAATCAAATTATTTCAGGAGTAGAATGATGCTGATGTGCAGCTATGATCAAACGCTAGCTTGTGTAAATACTTAATGTATCTTCTTAGGGAGATGGTCCCAGACTTCTTTTTGACTTGATGTCACCATTTTTGGGAACCTCACCTCTCAATTAAACATTGCATTTCACTATATGGCTTCATGAGCTATTCTCATTCTTCCACTATAGCTTAATATCTTTCTCCCTAGAAATTTTAACCAGCAATCAAATCTCTATTGTGTACACAAACTAAATAGCAGCACAGATTTTAAAAATATGACTCACTGTTTTTTGTAGTATTTACTGAGATCTGATTATGATAAAGAAAATAATTAATTAAAAATGCTTGTTTACCAGCAGCTTTTGCATCTGTTTGATGTTTCAAATCTCACTACAAAGTCTGGGAATTAAGAAGAAAATCTGTGCTAAGAACTTTTCTATCTGTGATACTATGCAGATAAAAGTATGGCAATTGATTTATTTTTGTAGCAAGCTGAGGAGAAAATCAAGGAATTATTATTCTTATAAAATTAGTTTCTTGTGGAGTTTAATTTAACATTGTCTTACCTTTCATTTTTCTTCCAGACATAGCATGTGCCCAAGAGACAAAGCTGGTCAATAAATCCATCTTCATATGAAAATCTTACTTTTACATTATTTAAAAATTCAATATCAGTAAAGAAGTTATTAATATTAACATTAGCCAAATTAATGTGTTTGAAGATTTACTAGTCAATATAATTTCATTTCTAAAAGTTCAGACAGCTATCTTCAAAATTAAGATTAGAAAATGAAGTGCAAAAACTTAACACCAAATTACAAACTCCTAGACTGAAATCCACCTCTCATTTGATGGAATCAAGGGCAACATCATTCTAAAATCATTCCAGAACTTAAAGTCATATTGTGTGACACGGAACAAGAACAAGTCATGACTGATCATTTAAAGTGGATTACAGCTTTCTCGTTTATGAGAACAGAGATTTTAATTGAAGTTTTCTTTTAAAGATCACTGGGCAATTTCCTCCATATCTTTGTGTCTTTTTCTTTTATCTAATACAGAAAATATTAGGGTTAACATATTAACACTAAGGTCAGAGGGGAATGAGTTCCAGCGATTCTTCAGGATCTCATAAATATGAATGAATGAAAAGGCTTAATGGAAGTAAAGATTGATAGTCACAATTTACTTTCGTGTGGATCACATAAACAATGTCTGTGGGTTTGAACAACAAAGGAGAGGTAATGCAATCAGACTGGCTTAGACTCACATGCAGCACTGCTCCATCTACTCTGCTGCAGTAGCTCTGAACTTTTCTGGTCCTTATGTAATGATCACCAGTTTTGCATCAGTAGAATTCAGATCATCCCTGAATAATGATGAGACATGTGGAAGACAACAACTGACAAATGAATTAATTCAAGAGGCGACTGTATCTGGAGGGGTAAACTAATTCAACTTTGAGTTTTAGCATACTGCAATCTTTTTAAGCAATACAATTAAATGATTAATAAAATGTCCTGCCTGAAAGTTTGGGACCAAATGAGTTGGAGATGCAGAATGTTTGATACAAAGCTGGGATTACTGTGGCCTGAAAGGAAAGAAAATGATAAAACTATATCTGTTCAACTATTTGTTAGTGCTTTCCATGTCATGTGGTACTAGTGTTGTGTCACGTGGTCTCCTGTATGCCTTTTTTATGTCAGCTTCAAAAAACAGTTATCAATTTGATGTGCAAGTAAACATGAAGGCATAAACAAATAACAATTGTTACAGGGTCATAAAGTTAGGGCTCATATCCACAAGTGTGTAATTTTACTATCCCCTGTCTCATGCAGTTACTTCTTAGTTATTCCCTACCTGCTCCCACACACAGCTCATGGTCATGATCCTGCTCTAGAGACTTAGCAGACTGATTCCTAAGTGCCATGTACAGATATATTTGTCTCTCTGTGTGTTAGTGACCTGGATATTAGTACCTTGTTCTCAATATTTATTTCTAAAAAAATACTAACAGTGTACTAGTCTTTAAGATGATTGCACTTTTTCAAACATGATAATTAGACTTTTAGAATGAAATAGAAAGATAGCAGACTTCTTTATGATACCATGAGAATGGTTGTGCCTGTGAAAAAGCCAGGTCTATGGGTAACATTACTGACAAATCATGGTGAAAAAGTTTTAATGAAGTATGATGTGACAACCAATAACTGTAAAGACACTCATCTCTCACAATTATTTTCTAAAATATCATAAAAACTCCTTGTACTTAATAGACCTAAAATGATTAGAAAAGGACTGATAATTGAACTAGTAAAGAAATACATCATAACACCACTGAAATTGCTCAGAAAAGTCTAAACCCATAGAAAAAAGAATTGTTTCAAATACTTTAAGGTATTGATTTTCTTATATTTTTTCAGGTTGATTGCAGTAGCTCTAAAAATATATCACCTGAAGATGTAGTTTGTCTTGCCTTATATGACCTAGTGTGTGGAACTGGTGGGAAAATATACTCCAATCAATACAAATTTTGCACTGAAGTTACGTGTGTACTGAAAGATTTTCTTTTTTATATTTAAGGCAGTTGTGTGTTTAAGAAAGTGCACCTCAGTTACCTCAGGTCCTAGAGAATACATGAATTGCCTCACACTGATTCTGGTAAATAGAATCCCTCGACACATAAGATTTGGGGATTTATGGTTTCATTGTCTCTCTTCATATTTTGGCAATAAGATTGAATCAGAAAACAAAATCTCAAAACTGAAAGGAAATTTAAGGGCATTAACTACAGCCGAAACCTGTAACATATTGCTTAAAATCTTTGTACAAGCAGTAAGCAATTATTCTGCAGTTTGGAGTGTTTCCAGTGACATGCAGTGTCCTCCCTCCTATGTATGGCAGTCCATCTCTATTAGAATAAACCATTTATGAATTAGCTTCAGTAACTAGGTTTAGAAATGTTATTGCTTCCTAATGTTTAGTTCAAAACACACAATACTTGAAAATCTGAAGAAAAATTTTTTTCAGAGAATAGTATTTCAACAAAATATATGTTATGGGAATAGTAAAAATTACACAGTAAACATTTAGCCCCAAGCATTTTAAAAGTTTCCATCTTCAACAAGCATTATCATGAGTACAGAAAACATGAGATGAGTAGAGAAACATGTATGTTCCTTTAAGTATTTTTAAAATGTCTATGTAATGTAAACAAGCATGTTATATATGTGACATATTGTGCTGGTCCCTTTCTTCATAAAAAAATTTCAGGCTGTTCTGAAAAGGAGCTTCTAAGGAAGGACTTCTTTATATTAAGAAGCCATTAAAATCCTTACACAGATAAATTAATTGTTTTATGAGCATCTGCCAAATATAATCACCCCTTGTTTCAAAAAATATTTGTAAGTTGAAGTTACTCTGCTTGAAATTATCACTAAGTGGGAGTCTTGAACACTTTCTGAAGGGTCGTTAGTGAAGTTGAGCTGATAATTTCAAAAAATTATGAGTGATTCTTAGACTTTGGGGAAGAGAATCAAGCCTCACAAAGAGGTGACCTCCTCCTGGAAACCATATCATTTTCATTGTTTTCTTGGGTTGGGTTTTATTCTCTTTTGTTTTGTTTCATTTGATTAAATCTGATGGCATGAGCAGCTACTTAAAAGATAGCAAGATATGTTATGGTAGCCATTTTGGATTTGCTATTAGCATATTTTGAAGTCCTTTATTGCATTAATTTTGTTTTTATTGTTTCTGCTCTAGTCTGTTTGGCTCAATTATTACCATGTCCAAAGGTATCTGCAGCTATTTTGAAGACAAGAAGAGGCATTATGGTAACTATTGCTGGTTTCATAAGGTTTTGAAGTCCTGTATCACTTATACTAGTTTATCTTGACTGTTTTTATTGTGTTATTTTCCTTGGTTTTATATTCTTTAAAATAAAAAGTGCAAAAAATCATGTCCTCAACATTTCGCAATTTCTAGTTTTATCTTTTAACAGGAAATCCAACAACAAACTGAAATTTGCCTACTGGGGGAAATGTTAAAACTATCCTCTGATGCCAAAATACTTTTTAATGTACCTACTCATAAAAGGCACATCTCTTTTCCTGTAGAATCTGTGCCACATAACTTAATCTTGTTCACCTATGATGATTCCCTTCTAAAATAAAGTAGGCTAAACTGAGATAAATGTGAATCTGACTTTTTGTGTGAATGTAGTAAAATCTTACGAGTTTTCATTACTGTATTTTGGGAGAATGTCTAATAGCCTATCTCAGAGCCACATTCTAGTAGAAAGAACTGTTATTAAGACCAGTAGTAGCAACCACAAAATCAGAGGACCTGACACCAGTGCATTTTGCTTACTCAATCTAAGAAAACACCCTGTGTACATTACTTAGTTCTTAGTATTGCAAAGGTGATACCATAGGTACAGCCATCAGAAGGCACTGCTTGTCAGACGGTCCTCTGTTTAAGACAGGCTACCTTGCCCTGGGACTGTTCTCCATCTCTTTCTCACCAGAGGATGCATCTGTGTGACATAGGTGGTAACATAATACCCAGTGACATTATACAAGCTCCCATCCCTCAGGTTTCACCTCAGGTCTATGATCTGAAACACATTGTCTCACTTATTAAGTTTGAGAAGCTATCTTCAAAACTAGTCATTTGTGCATCCAACCTATCAAAAAATACCTTCATCAAATTATACTACACTAAAAAAGGAGATCGAAGAGTATATTAGAAAATGGAAGGATATTCCTTGCTCTTGGCTACGAAGAACCAACATTGTGAAAATGGCCACACTCCCAAAACTATTATACAGATTTAATGCAATCTCAATCAAAATACCATCAACATACCTCACAGATCTAGAGAAAACACTCCTAAAATTCATTTGGAAACAGAAGAAACCTAGAATAACAAAGGCAATTCTGGGCAATAAAGACAAGGCAGGAGGCATCTCAATTCCTGACTTGAAACTCTACTACAAAGCCACAGTGATAAAATCAACATGGTACTGGCAAAGAAATAGACCTGAGAACCAATGGAACAGATTAGAAGATGCAAGTATAAGTACAAAGACACTCAGCCACCTGATATTTGACAAAGGGTCTAAACATGTTCACTGGAAGAAGGATAGCCTCTTTAATAAATGGTGTTGGAAGAACTGGCTCTCCACATGCAGAAGGCTGAAACTAGATCCATGCTTATCACCGTGCACAAAACTAAAGTCTAAATGGATCAAAGACCTAAACATTAAAACAGAAACACTAAATATACTGGAAGACAAGGTAGGTAGAAGTCTTGGAGACATAGGGGTAGCAGAGAATTCATGAACAAAACACAATCTGCATGGGAAATGCTTCAGAGAATAAACAACTGAGATCTCATACTATTGAAAAGTTTCTGCACTTCAAAGGAGATCACCAGCAGAGTGAAAAGAAAACCCACAGAATGGGAAAGAATTTTATCCAGCAACCCCTCAGACAAAGAACTTATATCAAGAACATATATAAAGAATTGAAAAACATCAAGCCCCCCAAATTCAAAGACCCTCTACAAAAATGGGTATCTGAGATGAACACTCAGTTCTCAGATAAAGATATACAAATGGCAAATAAATACATGAAGAAATGTTCACCATCACTGGTCATTTGAGAAATGCAAATTAAAACAACATTGAGATTTCATCTCACTCCTGAAATAATAGCTGCCATCAAGAAATCAACTGATAACAAATGTTGGTGAGGTTGTGGGGAAAAAGGAACATTGTTTCACTGTTGGTGGGAGTGTAGACTAGTGCAACCACTATGGAAATCAATATGGAGAATTCTCAGAAGATTAGGAGTGGAAGCTCCATTCAACCCAGCTATTCCCCTCCTGGGTATTTTCCCAGAGGAACTGAAAAGTTCATATCACAGTGATATATGTGCACCCATGTTCATAGCAGCACAATTTGTAATAGCTAAATC